>JASDQU010108213.1:8793-32181 GCA_032191745.1 Picea mariana | reverse complement strand
TTTATTCATTTCGTTCTGCTCAAAAAATCCGGATCATTGTCGATTGAATGTGAGATACCCTCCTTAAAACTAGCCATCAAACTTCTCCCAAACACTTCTGCCGAAGAAGAACTTCTGTTGTATCTCATGCAATTAGACAAAACCCATCATGATGCCACCCTAGTTATAGAAGCCCAGAATAAACGTGTCAAATCCCAATACGACAAACATGTCAAGCCACACGTTTTCTCCGAAGGTGATCTGGTTCTCCTTTATGAACAAGATCGGGATATGCTAGGAGCCGAAAAATTTGAAGCTATGTGGCGAGGTTCTTATATTGTCAGACGAGTTTTGGAGAAAGGAGCTTACAAGTTGGTGGACTATGACGGTATCCCTTTGAGTGAACCCAGAAATGGGTTGTACTTAAATAAGTACTATGCTTAAGATCACCTGTGCATGAGTGCTTGTATTTTATTGTATCATACTTTTTGTGTGTTACTTTAGTATGCTTTTTTCGTTATTTGGTCTCTGCCCTCGACCACTTATCTTGCATTGTGCTTGGTTTCTAGATGTCAGAGTCTTCGCCACCCCACATTGGCTTTGTCGATGGTGCTAGCCATAGTACTCAGAACCTTGCTTCTGCCGCATGGGAAATTTACGCCCCTACAAATGAAATTATCAGTCTACGAGGTGCGTGCCTCAGTCGTGCGACCAATAATATTGCAGAATATAGCCTCGTCATCGAATTGTTGATTGATGTTATTTCGTTTAATATCCGTCACCTAGTTATATGACTTGATTCACAGCTAGTAGTACTACAGTTAAGTAGTGTCTATGCTATCCGAAGTCCTACTTTATTACGGGTATATTTACGAATTTGCCTCTTGGAACGTTATTTTGATTATATCGAATATCAACACATTCCTAGATGTCTAAATACATTGACTGACGCCTTAGCTAACTATGTGTTAGACAGACATTTGGGACATTTATAAACCAATCACACATCACATGTATAACACAACACAAAATAAGCCGGTAGAAGCCGTATATATGGATATAACGATCAAAATTTTTTACAAAAATTTTTGTCCAAGGATCAAAATCTCAAAATACGAAGCCCATAGCTTCTACAAAATGGCATCATAGATGACGCTCACGATAACACACAACTGCTTGGGCTACCCTATGGAGCAGTCGACTGATAGACTCAGACACACCCACAGTATGGTGCTGGTAACGTCTTGGGATCTCCCCAATAGCAATATCTAGGACATCCATGGTCAACCCCTCCAAGTTCTGTTCCACTGCCTCGTAGTCTTCGGCATCCCATCTCGCCACTAGAGCCGCTTCTCCTTGCCGTTGAATGGGAGACGTTCCTGGAGGTTGATATGGCCCCACATCTATGTCATCAAAAAGAAATTTTTTGATTAGTTCTTGAATAAACATAAAAAAATTTCATATGATAAAATTTGCAAAAACATTTAAAAAGAACAAAAATGTGTACTTCTTACCTAAGTCACCCCACTGAGCATCCTCAGGTAGGGCCAAATCTGGATCCCCTTGGAAATCCAAACCAGCATATGCATAGTCATCGATCATCATCATCTGGGGCCTCAACCAGTCAAAAAATGAATCATTATACATGATTATAGGCCCTGCTACGTGTCGAGCCATGAGGTTACACCACCTCAGCATCCTCAGATCCTGTGGGGCTGATAAACCCCAATCAACCTGTAGTCCCAGCAATGGGACCCTCTCAAGTAAGAATGACACCAAAAGTGACCCGTACACAAACTGCTTCAAGTCACCCTTTCTGCACTTCATCAATTGTCTCTTCATACTATGGAGAACTACATCCGACCAGTTGAAGACCCGAGGCTCTGTGCACTCTATGGTGTATTGTAAATAGCTCTAGAGAGCCATGTGCGGAGCCGCTCTCCCAACCATGCGTGCAATAGTAAACAAGATGCTCCGTAGGGTCAGATCTTGGACCCCCCAAATGGCAACCTTACCCTTGCTTCCCTCTTCTTCGGGAACACAATATTGGTGACAATACTCGCTTATAGGGAGTCTGCTGCCTCTACCTCTGGTCAAAGTAGCATGGTATCCATGCCGTGACAACCCCGTTAGAAAATAGATATCCTCGATATCTAGTGTTAGCGTATGGACTCCCACATGAAATAACTGTTGATCCATGTCCCAAATGTGGACCAGCTATTCCAGCAACCTAAGTTGGGCTCTCATGCTTGGAATCCTGAAAAATTTCAAGAGCCCACAGTCTCGGAGGGCACCAACTGTACCCGAGTCATTTATGGAAATGGAATCATCCTCTTCATGTTCTCTTTCTCTCCATTCCAACATCGTGATGGTCAAACTACAAAAGAGTCATGAGAGGGAAGTCAACAACTTGTTTTAAACTCTTGCATAATTTTTATTGAGAAAAACCTCACTTTAAAATCCATTTTTCGGCCCCCACAGGTGAAACTTTTGCACAGTGCGAGATTCTCATAGGTGCCCTGAAACCCACCTGCGAGAATCTTAGATTCTTGCAGGTCCCACATGGCCCACCTGCAAGAATGCTTGGGCACATGTTTCAACCCTAAAATGCACTCAAAACCCAAAAAATTGCCAATAAAAACCAAAAATAAACCATGGAAAAGTTAGAGAATCAAGAGATTACCTCGTTGGCTAAAACCATTCGCCGAATGATCGCTTGTGCCTCCCGCAATTGAGCAAAGAAATTGGGGGAAAATGAGGTATGTTGTACAAGTTTTTGTCAAAGTAACAATGAAATGGTAAAAAATCCTTTTCACCCATATTTATTTACTTTTTACTATTTTTTATTGATTTTTCATATTATTTTTTGCTTTGTTTATAAAACCTAATACCCTAATAGCCTTGTGAGTGTGTTTTTTCGCAGATATAGTAAATTCAAAGTCCGAACAAGGGGGTACGGGTGTTTTTTCTTTTTGTCATGTGTACGACTACTTTTTTAGGGTTTTTTGGAAAAAACCTTGAGCTCAGTCTTTGTTCGTTCTCGTGCTCGAAAATATATGAGAACGTAACCGAGTATACTTTTTCTTGTTTTTTCGTACTTGTCATGGTAACACAAAAACGATGGATGTAAAGGAGTATCCTTTAAGCTCTTTTCACACTCCATAAAAATGAAAATATTGCTGAGCGATCTTGTTCTTTTCACGCTCATTAAAGTATTTGAAGAAAATGTTCGACAAGCGATAGTTTATCACTTTTTTGGTCTCGTCGAACTCTTTTACAAAAAAGGAACTGGGAGAGTTCACTTTAAGTGTTTTTAAGACTCTCAAAACATGAAAAAACCCTGAGTTTTCTATCCTTGGACTTGTTAAACAAACATCGAAAGACCCGCAATGGGACCGAACCACTCCTTCCTAGGGTTCATTAAATATACTCTGAGGGACTCATCTAAAGGATGAGCTTACATTGACAAGCATATGTTATCCTCCTCAAGCTTGTGTAAAAATAAAGAGGTACTCGCCAGAGACGGTGGGGGAAATTTTGGGAAAGAGATATGTTTTTGTATTCATATTAATGGAAGTAAGCGTCGCTCTTGAACATGACACCTCTTATTCGTCATTTGAATCCAGGTTGGGAAATCCATTCATCTCTCATTCGACTTGCTACAAGGTCCTATCTTGGGTTGTCTTTGAGTTAGTGCTGCCAAGTCCTTGGTCATGTCTTTCATATGTTCAAGAGAAGTTTGAACGAGCCCTCTATTGAGTCAGACATCTATAGTTGTCCATTATTACTATGTCGTCCTTCCCTATGTCCATTTCAACTCGTATTCATACTTTGTTTCACCCTCAAAATCTGTTACTTATTTCATGTCATTGATGGGAGATACATCAAGGCCCTCCTGTGACGAGTCTTGTTCCATAGACTCCAACTCATTATCCAGAAATGAGACTTCGAAATCATTTAGTACCTTGGAACTTGCATGCCTTAATGGCAGGTCTCTTCAATTTCGACCAGGGTTTCACATCATTGATCCCTGATCGAGAGATTCCACCGAGTGCTCGACTTCAGCTCATTCATTCGCATTCATTCAGATTGTACTTCAATACCTTGGGATTCATTGACATCAATGCTGATTTCCCTCGCACTTGTTAATGGTTTTCATCAATGACTGGTAATCAAGTGGTTTCTACCATGTTTGACTTCAGCACATGTAATCATATGTCTAGATTCATACATTCAGGTCACGGGGTTGAAGACCCTAGATCTCATCTTTTTTATCGAGGCTACGATGGAGTATGTATGATTTGTATCGACACATAGATACACTTTGTATGTCACGTGTCTATGTCTTAATTCAAGTCTTCTCACATAGATCCATAGTGTATTCCTGGTGGCTATGTAGCATTTTGATGACATGGATCCACGGTGTATGATTGGTGGCCATGACCTACGTTTATGATTCCATTAATTTGTAATCTGAGCATGGGAATACCTACCTCAGAACTAGTATTATATTTTGCAGATGCTTGGTTGTTTACAGGTTTCCTATTAGGTGCACTCCTTGTTGCTGACACACACACACATTTTATAAAGTATTTCAGCTGTCACAAGTTCCAGCCTCATACTTTGGGGGGCATTCTGTTACACATTATGTTGGTCACTTTGGTGATGTCTCTACAAGTAATGTATTCAGGCTCACACAAGGACTTTTTTCCTGAGAAAATTGATTGTTGTCTTCTTCCAAAAAACACATTTTTAAGATGAGTTCGCAGGCTGCCTATGTTATAGGGTGAAAAAATCCTTCATTCTTAGAGGCAACCCACACTTAGGGTGCAAACTGTTCGTAGTCTTCTCTATAGGTAGGGTGCGAACCTATTTCAAAGCTTGGAAAAGAGAACAGGTCACGAAGGTTCTAGAAGGGAATATTATAGAAAATGAGTTGGCATTCCCATGGTTGGCATCCTACTGACTTCTCAGATTTAGTGGGATCATCCTCATCCAATTAACCATCTCTCCTTCTCCTATATATTGAAAGGTTTCTCATGGAAAAGGTGAAGCAAGATTGAATGAAGAATTGGTGGAAGAATTGTGTGAAGAACTCTATTTGGACAGAAGCTTGAAGACTCTATTTGGTCTAACAAGTTGTACTAGATCTTCTTCATGCAAATATAGAACAAGTGTGTGTGTTGGAACCAAGGGTCACTGAAAGGAAGCTTGTGACATCAAGGCGATCTAGTTGTATCTTCTACTTTCATTTAATATAATACAATGGCATGTCGCTTTCCCATAAAATCACTCTTATTTTATTGCATAACTCCTTGATCATATGCATAGGTTGGCATTGAATATAATTTGTTATCTTCACTTTGGTTGGTTTGTGTTGTCTTGGACCTGATTTCACAAGAGCACCGGAGCGAAGCAGGAACAACAGAGACCTAAGGAAGCAATATAAAGGTATGTCACTCATTCCTTCTTAGTAGTAGATTCAATGACTGCAACTTAGGGAAAGAGTCATGTTCTATCTTGTTTTGTTCTAGATCTAGCTGGATCTAGGGAGATCTATTAGTGTCCACACCTACCGATTTATCTGATAACATTCTGCAAACATGTTGGGGTTTTGTTGTCTCCATGGTCTCCTAGGGGGGTAGAATGTTTCAGGTTCTCCTCCTCCCTTGAATATGGCCTTGAATCCAGGTAGAGAAGGGCATTCATTAGTAGGATGGTCCTATGTATAGAGACCACAGATTTCAATAACATTAAGGGGGCATTCCTTTTCAGGGTGCTTCTTCCTACACTAATGATAGAAAATTGCTAACGTAACATTTTCTTCTTGTTGTTTTCTTTTAATTTTCATGGTATCAAGTTGGGAATTGATGGTGTTTAGGATCTCTATTTTGAATTTTTCTAATAGATTTCCCAGTTCAATCCTAGTCACACCTCTAGATGTGGGTTTAACAATTCTGTTTGTAGGATCCCTTATACATTTCCCAGTTTTGGCTTGACTGCAGGAGTATCTTTTACAATACTCTGTTACGTCTGCAAATGGATTTTGGTAAACATCCCCAAAACTCATGAGGTTTATTAATTCAATTCAATCATCCCTCACACCCTTTAGAAATACAATCCTAACTGTAGCTGTGTCTAAGGAAAACCGCTTAGTCTTTTGGTAATTGTATAAGAACCTCTCTAGGTAATATTCTAAGCTTTGTTCTTCAGATTGCTGCATTTTGAATATATCATTCCTAGCATCCATAGGTATGTAGTAATCTTGGTATTTCTAGAGGAAGGTCTCCTTCATACCATCCCAAGACAAAATAGTGCTAAGATCATGAACCACCTTAGTGTCGAATCTTTTAGTGTAGCTGGGAAAAGTTTTAATTTTTGAGCATTATCTGTGTAGTTATAACTCCTACACAATATGTCAAATTCAAATAAAAATGAGTCAGGGTCTTCTGTCGACATACCTCAGAAACGAGGAAGTGAATATAATGGAATGTTCTTCATAGCAATGTCTTTAGCGATATCCAGTATGGGGAATCCAAATGTCTCTGTTTCATTAGTTGCATTTCCCTCTTCTTCTGCCATATCTCCAAACAACCTGAAGGGGGGTGGTGAGGTCTCTCGACTAAGTGATGGTTCCACCACTGGGTTATTTGGTATATCTAGTTGTTCCAAGGTTTTGTGTGGACTTCCAACAGCATATGCAACCTCTTCTATTACCTCTGCTTCTTTTCTAGCTTCTCTTTTTGATGGGGTCACCAGTGCTTCCTATCTTTCTTACTGTCTTACATTTTCAATCGGAACAATGGCCTTAGATTTAGTGCCCTTTGTTGTTGTTTCAATTTCTTCCTTTGAGCTCTCTCCTTTGAGAATTTTTCCTGCACAAATTTTAGATTAATTAGTGTAGGGGGGGTGTTGTTGTTTTGCTTTTCTAGCTTTTCTGAAATTTTAGGAGCAATAAATCTACCTTTATTATCCCTATACCTACTCATAAAAGAAATTCAAATAAAATAAATAAAAATGCAGATTCCTAATTATCAAAGGTAGCAGGACAACCTGAATTTGGAGCAACCCCACCAAAGTGGATGCACAAGTTCTTACCTCTCGTCTTACCGTCTTCTCTCCGCCCTCAGATTGTCCTTAAATCCAATCCAAACTTCATCAAACCAATCAAAACTCAAAATTCTACCTATTACCGTTTACAAGTCCCCGACAATGGCACCAAAATGTTGGTGTATAAATATGTTCAATATATATCTTACACTCATGTAAATGTCAATCCGGGATTCGTAATCAAAAGAGTTGTTACACTATATGTGTCAAGAACATGTAACCTACCTAAGTTTGTTGCATATAGGAAATAATTAATAGCATAAAAACTATGTTTCTAAGATTTCTAAATACTTCAAACACCCTTAAACTTAGAAGAGAAAACTGATAATGAAACTTCTTCACACAAATAGCCGAAAAAAGATTTTATCCTAGAGAAACAAGTCTATTCATTCTAGGTTCATGAATTAAAGAGATAAACTTGAGAAGCTTGTCTCCTATAGCAATCAAAACAGTAAATAGAAATCAACTCCAATCACTCTTGAAATCAAAATCAATTCCAGCTTCATGCAATTCAAACAAACCAATACAAGGAACATTCAGCATAACTGAGCGACTTCATTACAGAGCATGAAGATGAGATATAAAGTCTTATGGTTCCTTGATGTACTAAATCTACTGCAATCATAAACTCAAGATATCAATCCCACACTTCAAATAATTAAATGGCCATCTCCAACATTTGAGAATGAAATATCTATTCGATCTAGCACCTGATTGTTCACACCAATCCAGAAACAATTAACTCAATGTTGAACTCTAAAAATAGATTAAAGATCATTAACACACACTACTGTAAAATACTCACACAATCACACAAAACATATACAAGGAGGTTTACCTTGGTTAGGGCGTTGGGCTCTTGCCGAACCAATAAGGAACCTCTTAAGAAAGTAACAGACTAAAATGTTTCACTCACACTCAGGAATTGACATAATAGATCTTTTGCATTAATTCAACTGGTAAATTGGATCAACGGTTCTTTACTTCATTCATAGAAACGATATGTATTATCTGGTTCTGACAACAAACTTCATTACATTATTTATTACCACACACTCTATCACCTATATAGCATCCCTTATATAAAAGGTAAGATGATACTATCAATATCTATGGATAAACATTAAACAGTTTTAAAGATATTACAATTGGTATTTACATCGAATCTTCAGGGATCAACTCCATCCTCATGACACAAAGTGAATGAGTGATGGAATTTCTCGTAATATGGAAAACTGATTTGGAAGCTTTGATTAAACTGGCTTCTTGAAATATTCGTCATCATACTGGTCCAACTGGTGCATTCTGGAAACGTAGGTTTTGGTACCAGAATACACACAGTCGTGAATCTGATTACCAGAATGGGTGCGGAGTAGAAAGTACTGGAATAATGCATGACTTGGTACCAGAATAGATTTGGATCAGATAGTACCAGATCAAAACTTCCTTGGGTACCGGAATGGATTTGGTACCGGATTGCACGATGACTGGTAGTATTGGGATGGAGCAAGTACCGGATAGGCTTCTCATGATTCAAACCATTAGGACTATACAAAATAAAGCACTTTAATCGAATTAATTCAAGAAAGTTAAACAAAACATGCTTTAAATCATCAATTACCTCTTGTGACCATGAACAAGGCTATTAGGTATGTGTTTGCAAGGAAATAGTCAAGTATAGTCTTATAATATAGGCAAAAAGGCTCACATACAAGGTAAGATAGGGCATTATACATTTCAAAACATAGACTCAATAGGGAGAGAAACATAATTATTGAATAACTTCAAGTAAACAAATTATTTTGAATGCTCTTCATATACATCAGAGAGTTACACAAGGAAGCACCATGAAGAGAAAAGTCTGTAGAGTTAGAAACGAATTGTAGATAGGGGAGAAGTCCTAGAAGAGGATTATCCTTTGTCATTGATGTCAAAGGGGGAGGGATAAAGAGAAATACATGGATATGGAGAGAAACAAACATGCAGACAAGGGGAGTGATGGTCACAGGGGGAGCATGAGCATAAGGGTTTCCATGCTTGAGTGTTACCATCAGTTCCAAAGGGGGGGATTATTGGAAAACTAGTTTGGATAGCTGGTTTTCATTGATTTCAACCCTTAGATAGTGATATTAGAGATTGATGTCAACCCTTGAAGAAGTCCGGTAGAAACTTTCAGTAGTCCCTACTGTGTGGTTTTGGTACCTGAAGTTGAATAACAAATATGGATAGAAAGGAAAATGTGAATGTAGGAAAGACCCTCATATATGGATAGTACTTGTCATGTTGTTTTCAGTGCTATGTGGAATGCCACATGGTTCCTCATGGTTAGGGAGATATGGCCTTGTAAATTTGGGAGCCCCGAAGAGTGGAAAAGAAGCCCCTACTTTGTTATAAGTATTGGTATAAGGGGTAAAGTTTTTGTAACAAGAAAACCCTAGAAGCCCTAAATTAAGGAGAGAAATTACCTAGCAAAAGTATATAAGTTCCTCAAGGACTCATTCACAAACACACTCATACACTTATTCATTTCTTATATTTCTTGTGATCTTTTTCTAAGGTTGTAAAATCATTTTCTGATTTAGCAAAGAAAGGTGAGTGATAAAAAATATCATAGTTACAACAAACCAGAATTTTTGAGTTATTTGCAAGTTGCATGTTAATAAGGGAGCATATGTATGCGGGATGGAGTGAAGAAAAGGGTAAATGTATGCGGGCTATAGAAGAGAAAGTCATGTACATGTGAAAATATCATGAATATTTGACTAGATGTTGGTACCAGGTCCCTAGAGTCTGAAAGGAAGGTTACAAGTCAACATCTTATTATTTTAGGTCAGATACAGAGGTATTGGTATGGTTGTATACGTTTTTTGATGGTTACTTCTTGTCATGGTATGGTGTATGCTTGAGTCATAATTGGTATGTTTGATTTGGTATTTGTATATGGTATATCTTGGTTACTTGGTTGAGTGAGGAGAACTCCTATATATGGTTCAGTGTATGATATGGTTCTCATAGTTCATATCTTTGAGTTGTTTGTAGATGGTTGAGGCATATTCATGTTGTACGATGGAATATGCATGAGGGACATTCATTTTTTCTTTGAGATACTTATTTGATTATATGGTATAGATTTGCATATGGTTGATGGTATGGTACAAGTTACACTTCGTTGATTCTCTAGATCATGATTAATTATTCCTTATAGATGTATCTTTGGGTTCATGATTGATGCATAAGACAATATGTCTATTGGTATACAGTTGATGTATAGTATGGAACAGGTTTAGTTTCTTGATGAGAAGATATATGTTGATGTGAAAATGATAGAGACAATGACAGAGACAGAGACAGAGACAATGACAGTGATAGAGTAGAGACAATGAAAAAGACAGAGAGAGTGACAAAGACAGATACAATGACAAAGACAAATATTATGACAGAGACAGTAATAATGACAGAGTATTGGCAGTGATAGTGACAATGGATCAGTCTATTATAGTTGGTCTACATTTATATTTTAGGGCAACAGGATGGGTCAAGGAAAGGTGGTTGTAGCCACCTTTCATTTGTATCCGAAAAATTTAGGGCGTTGTATCCTCCTTCTGGTTGGAGCCAGATAATCAGGGATTTGTAGCTTCCTTCAGGTTGGATCCTGAAAATAGAGGGTTGGATCCTCCTTCCAATTGCAGCTAGAGAATTGGAAGTTGGTGCTTCCAATGAATCTTTTCTTTTGATAAATATATAAGAAAAACATTATGTGGTTTTCTCCCATTTAGGTTTCCATGTAAATGATGGTGTACTATGTATATATTGTGATGTGATGTTGTTTATGATTATACTATTTACAATCTATAGAATGGTAAAGATAAACTATTTAATATTGTTGAAGTATAAAATGTGGTAAAAATTAATATAATTTCTCATTACTGATTCCACCATCCAATAACATCTTGCAAAGAACACAGGGGGAGAGAAATTGTTAGAGAAATATCAAGAGAGAAAGAAAAAAAAGGAGAGAAAGTTCAGAAGCAAGAATAAAGGGGGAAAGAAACTGTCAGGGGGAATTACCCTTCACCATTGATTTCAAATGGGGAGAGAAAGAACAAAAACATTAAGACAAGGGGGTCACATGAAGATAGGGGGAGAAATGGTAAAAAGGGGAGTATGATTGTTGCCATCAATTCCAAAGGGGATATTGTTGGAAAATTGGTTGTGATTGTTGTTAACCCTAGAACAAGTCTAGAATCCTCTAGAAGTGATGGGTGTCTTAGAAGAAGCCTCCAAAGTGGTCACCTTATGGTGTAGCTTTAAGAATAGCCCTCACGGGAAGGAAATTTGAAGAAGTATACAAAAAACATTGGAGAGATGATTAAATGGTTAAGTGGTTAGGAAGAACTGGAGGTGTGGTCATGAATCTTGAAGTTCATTAAACAAAACATGTATGAAGGACATTGCAAATCCATGCAAAACATCCATTGATTGATATTCCTTGTCAAGCTGTCTCTAAAGGTAGGTGGCTCACCACATGGTTCCTCACGGTTGAGGACTTATTCTCTCTTACATATGAAGCCACGAAGTATGATCAAGAAGCCCTGGATCTAAGGTGAAGAAGTTATAAGTTGGCCCTAAATTCAAGTAAAGGAGAAAACATGTTGCAAAAAAGAATTTACAAGTCAACCTAAGGTCAAGTAAAGATGATACTTGGAAGGGTATAAATACACATCAAGAACCTCTCATTTTTACCATTCATTGTTGTGATCTCTTAGGATAATCCTGGTAGTGAATTTCAGAGGGGAGATGAAGTGAAGAAGGGAAGAATTATAAGGGAAGATTAATTCATGTGATGATGTGTTCTATGATATGTTATTTAAATGTCAGCGTTCCATTTTTTCTATAAAGTTTTTTCTATAATGATTCATATAAATAAACCTGGAGGATATTGAGAATACATATCAAGTTACTAGTGGAACGAATTTTAGCTTCTGGGTCATTTTACATTTGGCGATACACTCTGTGGAAGATAGGTTTTTTGAATAGTCGTGTAACTAATATCAAACAGGCATTCTGGGTAAACCAGTCATAACTTATTCATAGAGGATCCAAATTCTATCATACCAATTCAAATGGAAAGAGTACACTCTGTAGTATTTGTTCTGTGAGTTTCAGAATCATATATCAAATATTGAGTGTGTAGCATGCTATACATGTTATTTATCCAGAAGAGGATAGATTTCAAGAAGGTATGCCATTTGTTTCTATATCTCTTTTTCAGTGATGTATCAAGGAGAACAAATTGGAGGAATTTCAGAGAATATAGAAAATAATATTGGGTACAAGTTAAAAACCTTTATTCACTACAGGTACAAAGTTATACTTGTTGGAAGTTAGGGTTTGTGACTACTCCAGAAACTAGTCCCAAATAGGTGTTCAAGATAAATTTAAGAAGTGATGTTGGGGTTTATATGTGGACCCATGTAGACCCATGGTATTTATGTGGACCTAGTTTCTAAGTGGATACAGGTTGATGATGTTCATATAGCGTTGATAATATTGATGTATCGGTTGTGGTGGATATTGTTTTTATGATGATGATGTATCAGTTATGGTGGATCTAGTTTTGATGATGATTATGTATCAATTATAGTGGATCTAGTTTTTATTATGATGATGATGTATTTGTTTTTATGATGATGTATTGTATTAGTGACAGTAACAATGATATGTTGAGTCTCCATTTATATTTCATGGAGGAAGGAAGGGGAAAGGAAAGGGTATTGAAGCCTCCTTCTAGTTAGTGATGTAGAATACAAGGAGTCATAGATTCCTTCAGGTTGGAGCCTGTAAACTAGGGGATCAAAGCCTCCTTCCAACTGGTGTTATATGATAGAGGGGCTTTTAGCTTCCTTTAGGTTGGAGCCTGTAAATAGGAGGGTTGGATCCTCCTTCCAGTCGGTGTTGGAGAATACAAAGAGTTAGTTGCATCTTCCTTTAGGTTGGATCCTGTAAATCAGGTGTTTAGTGCCTCCTTCCAGTTGGTGTTGGAGAATTTAGGGAGTTGGAGATTCCTGCAGGTTGTATCCTTTAAATAGGGAGTTGGTGCCTCCTTCGAGTTGGTACTAGAGAATATTGGAAGTTGGTGATTCCTATGAATGTAATATTGAATATATATATTAAAAAAAAATTCATGGTTTTATCCCATTTGGTTTTCCATGTAAAACTATTGTGTATTGTGCATCTGTGGTTATATGTTTATGATATGTTAAATGCAGTCACAATTCAATGAAATTGTTGAAAATGTTATTTTTACAAGCTGTGATTAAAAATGGTAAAACATGCTCAATATTGATTCACCACCACCCCTCTCAGTGTTGGTAAATATTCCAACAATTGGTATTAGAGAAGGTCCTTCAGAATCAGTGTAACCACTAGAAGGTCTATCATGGATTACATAGATAATGGAATGCCAATTTTTGATGGTCAAAACTATGATATGTGGAACAATAGGATGAGAATATTTTTAGAGGCATAGGGTTATGATTTTTGGTACTCGACTGCTACAGGATACACTGCTTCAAAGAAACCTTTGAAGACTACAACCAAGAAGGAATTAAAAAGGAACAACAAAATAGAAATGGATTACTTGATTCTATGAAAGTCAAAGTGAGAAAATTTTCATCATCCAAAGAGATTTGGGATAAGCTACATAATATCTACTATAAGGAATCTCCTCTTATCACAAAGCCAAGGTATGCTGATCAAGCTAAATAAGATGTCGAGACAATAGAAGTATAATGAAGCTCATCAGATTAGATAGATCCAAAAAACTATTATGAAGAAGAAGGTGAAGTAGATATTGAAGTATAACTAATCAACACCTTAAGTAAGTTAAAATGAGAAAGGAAGGAAGACAACTCCCTCAAGGAGGAATTGATCAAGATAAAGGTTCAACTAGAAGAATCCAAAGTGATTGAAGAAACACTCAAAAAATAGTTGGAAGAAAAACATTGTTTGGAAACCAAAATAGTATCACTAAGAAAGGAAGAAGAGAAGAGACAAGAAATTTTGACAAGTCAACTTAAGGAAAGATCCGGGGACTTAAACAAACTTGAAGAAAAATTTAGCCAAAGAGCAAGAATATTTGAATAATAAACCATCTCATTGAAAACCCAAATTGAAGAAGCAAAGAGAATGGAAGAATTAATGAAGATCCATGTGATGAATAAAGAAGAATATTGTGAGAAGCTTGAAGAAGAATTCAACACATTGAGGGTTGAAGTTGAAAATATCAACAAGAAATTGAAGAGATCTCAAGTAGTAAAAGAAATTATCAGTTGTCAAAAGTCACCATTCAATAAAGCAGGTATTGGATACATTGGTGAGGCCTCATGCAAAGAATATGCAAATGAAAATCACAGAAAGGGCATTGAAGAGAGAGGAATATTCACACAAACAGTAAATACAATTGAACAGAAGTGTCCCAAGTTGTCGCAAAAGAAGAATGAAGAAAAGGATATGAATTATGCATACATTCTCAAAGGAAGGTATCATGGAGAGAAAGAGTTGAAGATGAATGAATATAGAAGAGATGTGTCTCCAAGAAGAGCTTCTACCTCTAGGTATCAAAGAAGTTTCAATCATTGTGAAGGAAACAACAGAAGAGAAGATTGGGATCAACTAAAGCATGAATTCAAAAGGAATTTATCACAAAGAGGATCACTTGCTTCCAGGTATCAAACCTTATTCCATGTTATTGTTTTACTTGTAATAACTTTGGACATAAAGTTTCAGATTACATAGTGTATGGAAGAAATGTTCAAGCAAGAGATGTTTATGTGTCCCCCTACAATATTGAATGTTACAAATGCCAAAACTATGGAAAAATATCTCGTAATTGTAGAAGCATGATGGATTCTTCCTTAAACGAAAATGTTTTTATTAGGTACAAGAAGGTTTGGAGTAGAAAACAAAAACAAGAAGAACATGGAATGAAAAACTCCCAGAAATCATACTCACAAAATTTGAATATGTGCAAGATCGTGATGAATCTACAGGAAAAGAGGAAGATGTTAGAATTTAGAAGGATGATCCTACAATAAAGAAGGATTATGTATTGTTCTAAGCCATCCATATTGGATACTCCTAGTAAATGTGAATATTGAAGAGGGGAAGTCTAAGCAACAACTATTACATATTATAGAACTATCTTTTGGGAAGTCTGGAGTGTTTGTTTGATTTTTGGAAGGAAAATTCAGAATGATTTGATGGTAGAGGTGTAGAATTTCTCATGACAGATTGGTTGATTAATTCAAGGTGCAGTTTAGAACAAATCTTCATGCAAATATGAAGGGATTAGCTAGCAGACACAAGGAACATAATTGTCACACTTTTTAGGTAGATATTCATGATTGTATAGAGAACTCCATGCATGTATTCATAAAGAGATACATTCATTATAGATTAGAGAATGTGTACTTGTTCAAAAATTGTACAGTTTGATTTGAAGATAGAAAAGAATAGTGGACATATTTGATTCAGCTTGAGAATATGTAGTGCTTAGTTGCATTAAATATGAAGAATCTCTCAATGAAGTGACAAATTAGTCAACATTATGTGAAACATAGTCATGGATAGTTTCGTGACATATGAATAAAGATGAATTCATGAGATATTTGGTAGGTCTAGAAGACAATACTTGACATCAACCAAAGAATATACATGACAGTGGATTAAAGCATGATCTCAAGAGGAATTGCAAAAAGACTTGTTGTCATTTTCATGAAGAGGATTGCTCAGTAAAGCATATGACTCAGAACAAAAGCATATTGATAGCTGGAACTATCTAGTCACATGAAGTTAAGCCATGAGAAGAGTAGGGGGAGATAAACCATTAAGAGGAGTTATACAGTCAAATTCAAAATAATGAATGATTATGATATTGATGTCAGCTCAGTGAATATATGAAAATCCATGAACGCTTGAATTCAAGTCAAGAAGGAACATTTAAGTTATCATTGAAAAATTGTCTGCAACATTGCACACAATGGTTGAATAAAGAAATCAATTCTAGAAGCATTTAGTCCACCTAGAACATCAAAATCCATCAAAAAGGAAAAAACAATATACACTTGGTTCAAAAATTAAAGTGCGCAAATTCACCAAAGGAGCCGTGTGCATAGTGCACAAAATGCGCAAGATAACACAACCCTCAGCATGCACTATGCGCAGTATGCACGGTCATCTACGCGAAAAGCCGCGTACTTCTCATGAACAATGAATTTATGAATATTTTCAGCCTCTCAAGCACTTCTAGTCCGACCCCCAACACGATTTGACACTCATATCTGAACGAAATCTAGCTTGGAGGTTGGTCAAGGGCTAGGAAGTGCCCTAAAAGTCCCCTTGTTCACACTATGAACCAATTGTATTTTTCCATGAATGGACACTATAAATATGTGCCATGGGTGTGATAGAAAAACAATAACTTCAAGGTATTTTTATGCTGCAATATATCTTCTTAGAGAATCTTCTTTTCTCTTTGAATCATTCAAGAACTATATCTAGGGCCATTCCACTCACCTCTTGAGAGGATTGGCATTGTATTTCTTCACCATTATCACTTGCCATTGCATGAAGAGAATATCTCTCTATTAGGGAACTCAAGATCCCTCCCAAGGAGGAAGATGGGATTCATATGTCCATGCCTTTCTCTACGTTGTTTAGCCTATCAATATATTGATCCATTGGTAGCTATATATTGGTCATTTTTTTCCTTTCATGATTCTAAATCTTGCAAGATTATCTAAAATTTATTTCTTAGTTATTTTTAGTTTTATTTCCTTGTTTCATGTGTATTTGGTTATCTAATCAACTCACAAACTTATGTCTTGTTTAGCTGAATTAACTAAGCAGCTAAGTGTTGTGTGTTTTCTCACCCATGTGACAAAACCAACACAACAATTTACATGAATGATTTTAATATACATCAGTGGATTACATAACCAGAAGTACCAATGGACAAGAAGCCTTGGAAGAGAGGAAAGGAAGCATATACAAAGCACCCCCACATTGATCTACACAAAATATTGCAAAGAATATAGGGGGAGAGAAATTGTTAGAGAATGATCAAGAGAGAAAGAAAAAAATAAGGAGAGAAAGTTCAAAAGAAAGAAGACGGGGGAAGAGAAATCGTCAAGGGGAGTTACCTTTTTCCATTTATGTCAAAGTGAGAGAGAAAGAAAAAAAAACGTGAAGACAAGGGGAGTGCATGAAGATAGAGGGAAAAATGGTCACAGGGTGAGTATGAGTGTTTCCATCCATGGAAAAGGGGGAGATTGTTGGAAAATCGGTTTTCATTGATGTCAACCCTAGAAGAAGTCTGGAAGCCTCTACAAGTGATGGGTGTATTTGAATAAGTCTCCAAAGTGGTCACCTTATGGCATAGCTTTAAGAATGTCCCTCATGGGATGAAACTTTGAGGAAGTATACAACAAACCCTAGAAAAATGGTTAAACGGTTAGGTGGTTAGGAAGCCTCGGAGGTATGGTTATGAAGCCCAAATTTGATTGAAGAAAAATAGTATGAAGGACATTGCAAATGCATGCAAAACATCCATTGATTGATAGTCCTCGTCTAGTCATATCTAATAGTAGGTCGCATACCACATTGTTCCTCATGGTTGAGGAGTTATGCCCTGTTTAAGATGAAGCCCCGAAGTATGTTAAAGAAGCCCCAGATCTAAGGTCAAGAAGTTATAAGTTGGCCCTAAAGTCAAGTAAAGAAGAAAAAGTTGTTGCAAACAAGAAGTTACAGGTTGTCTCAAGGTGTTGGTGTGTGCATGGTTGTAAGACCCTAGGTTCAAGTTATATTTTCCAACAAAACCCTTTATACACTAACCCTTTAGGAATCACCTACATGAAAATGAATTCTTACTCGAGGCATCTATTGGGGCTGTAGGAACCGATTTTCTGTAGTAGTGAGGGAATGTGAGGTGATAATCCTTGTCATTCTTACTTATCTATTATGCACATGTTATTTTATATTTTCTCTCCTTGGGTTACTTAATGAATTTAGTTATGCATTACCATTATGCTTCATATTGAACATAAAACAAGTATTGTAACATCCATAAATATTGCACAAGTATCATGTAAGGAATAGATTTAATCTAACATGCATAAATAAAGTATCCATGATCAATCACATAAAAGATAAGTAGACACAGTAGTTAACGTGGTTCACCCAAATTTGGGCTACATCCACAACGAATGGCTTCTTTATTATTCTTGTTGCAATTGTCTCAGGCTTGTGCACTGTGCTTACAAAGATACATCATGCTATATTTTCTTTCATCTATCCTAGCCACTCTACAATGCAAGCCTCTCTCTCTATGCAACATATCCTTAACATTCAGACAAAAACTCTTTCACTCTTAGTCTATTCTATCACTCTCTTTTTGAACAGAACTCTTCATATATTTGAATAGACTCCATAGTACCACTCGAGAAGAATAGAGACCTCTAGAGAAAAAACTAGAGAACTGGAGAACTAGAGAACCCCTATCTTCCCAACCCATTACATATTTTTACATAAGTTCTAGGGATTAAAATGTTCGAAAAACAGGATCGCAGAGCAATAAAATAAAACAAATGTGGAAATAAAACAAATAAGATACAAAACACAATAGAGACACAAATATATGTGGTTTACCCATTGTGGGCTACGTCCACCAGATAAATTTCCAGGTCCTTCTTTTTTATTATCCAACAAAATAAATGGATACAACCTACAACACACCTAATGTAACTTCCTCTTCTTTCTGTCACAATATCCTCTCTCAGAATACAATATTCACAATTATACATAGTCACAATACATTTCCCTCATAAAAGAGGGTTTCCTTCTAGGGGAAAAAACCCTAACATAAATTCTACCATCAGATATGTGACCTTATAATGAACAATCCAGATTTACTATGAAATTACAATATACATTTACAAGGATATTTTTCCTCTAGGGGCCCGCTTTCCCCCGGACCTCCCAAGGGGGGAAATCCTCCCCTGTGACCCCCCCATGTGGAGGAGTTTTGCCTCCATCTTCTTCCTTCAACTTGTAAACCCATTTATTCTACAATTCTCTTTTTCTTGTAGGAAACTGAACCAAATGCCAAGTCTAGTTATTTACCATGGAATCTATTTCCTCTTTCATTCATTTCTCCCACTTCTTTTTAGTGTCTACCTACATTGCCTCTTCATAACATTCTGGTTCACCAGAATCAGTAAAAAATAAATAATACAATGAAGGAGAGTATCGTTTAGGGGGTCTACTTAACCTGGTAGATATTCTAAAAACACTTGGAGGAATTTGAGGTACATGTTGGTCCTATTGTTTTACATTTTTATTGTCTGGTACCTTTGGAATTTCCTTTTCAGTGATCTCATCAAGCACTGTGTATTCTGGTTTTTCTTTTTCTTGTTTCTTTCCTTGCACCCGATCTTTGTACATGACCTTCTCATTGAATATGACATATCTACTCCTAATGATTTTTTGATTTTCATAATCCCATAAGCGATAACAAAAATAATTAACATTGTCTCTAATAAAGGTACACTTCTTGGATTTTTCCTCAAGCTTTGTTCTATTTTCTTTATCAATATGGGAAAATGCTTCACAAACGAAAGTCTTCAAAAAAACATAGTTTACCTTTTTCCCTGTCCATGCCTCCTTTGGAATTCCACCATCCAAATAGCTTGAAGGTCCTCTGTTTATTAAGTAAACAACAATATTTACAACATCTGCCCATAAATGTAAGGGAAAACCAACATGCAATATCATGCTCCTTGAATGTTCCATGATTGTCCTATTCATCCTTTTTTACACACCATTTTCTTGTGGTGTTCCTAGAACTATATTCGCTCTATGAATCCCATGGTATGAAAAATAATAATTAAA
Organism: Picea mariana; assembly: GCA_032191745.1. Taxonomy (NCBI): domain Eukaryota; kingdom Viridiplantae; phylum Streptophyta; class Pinopsida; order Pinales; family Pinaceae; genus Picea; species Picea mariana. The sequence goes on along the minus strand of JASDQU010108213.1, from coordinate 12,144 downwards.
CTCCTTTCTCCAATATTCACCTCCATTGTCTGATATGAGACACTTCAACCTTTTTCCTTTCTCATTCTTAGCCAAAGCTTTCCATTTCTTAAAAGTATCAAAAACATTAGATTTTTTTTTAATGCGATAAACCCAATTTTTTCTAGTTGCATCATCATTAAAAGTAACATAATAATGAGAGCCACCAAGAGATGATACCTGAGTTGGTCCCCATACATATGTATGTACAATCTCTAACCTTTCACTCTTCTTTTCTTTTCTGACTCTGAGAAATATGACTCTCTTATGTTTTCCATAAACACAATGCTCACAGAAATAGAAATCAATTTGTTTAAGATCTAGCAACAAATTTCTTTTGTGAAGTATCTGCATCCCCTTCTCACTCATGTGTCCAAGCCTATGACACCACAATGGTGTATCCACTCCTATAAAAGATAACAGGATAGAAGAATCAATATTAATAGTACATAAATACAATGTACCTACCTTCTCTCATTTTGCTATCACCAGTGATCCTTTGGTGACCTTCCATGCCTTTTCTATAAATATAGATATACAACCTTCACTTCCCAGCTAACCTATTGAATTTATATTTTTCCTTAGATCTGGAACATGTATTACCTCTTTCAACAACCATTGGTTTCCATTCCTTTGCTTTATTTTTACCTTTTCCATTCCAACAATTTGGCATGGTGCATCATCACCCAAATGAACTTGTCCAAAATCACCTTGAACATAATCTAGAAAATATTTCCTATGGGGTATGGAATGAAGTGAAGCCCCTGAATCTACTACCCAAGACTTAGAAATATTATCTATAGAAAGAATCAAATCATGTTGTAACACATCACCTATTACATTTTCTTCTTGATTTTTCTCTTGTTTTCTGTCTCTTTGTTACTTTGGAGCTCTGCAATCTTTCTTCATATTTCCTTTCTTCCCACAATTCCAACACTCTTTATTTCCCAGTCTAGATTTGGATCTGCAGTCCCTAGAATTGGCATGGTTCCCTGAGCCCTTTCCTCTATCCTTTTGTCTTCCCCTATTCTTCATGTTTAACGCATTACCTGATGTCTCACTTCTGATTTTTCGTCGCATTTCCTCGCTAAGGATAACACAAACAACATCATCAAATTTTAAAGTGTTTGAACCAGAGACATAGTTAATTATATCCATGACCAAGTCATTCCATCTTTCTGGCAATGAGCACAAGATTATAAGAGCCATGACCAAGACATTCCATCTTTCTGGCAATGAGCACAAGATTATAAGAGCCATGACCTCATCATCAAAGTCCAATTTTATAGAACTTAGTTGATTAGTAGCTATATTAAATTCATTTAAATGATCTGCAATAGACCTACCTTCTAATATCTTCATATTAAATAATATCTTCATTAGAAATAACTTATTGGACACCACGGGTTTTTCATACAGTTTAGCCAATGCATCCATCAACTCCTTCGTTGCCTTTTCTTTCGAAATATTGAAAGCCACCGACGCTTCTAGGCTCGACCGTATCATTCCTAGTGCCTTTCTGTCAAGAACCTCCCATTCTTCATCCTTCATGACCATTGACTTATTTTCTATTGCACCCAGTGTTAGGAATAGATCCTTCTGATATAAGTAATATTCCATCTGCATCTTCCATAACTGGTAGTTTTGGTCGTTAAAGTTCTCGACCCTAAACTTTCCATATTCCTCCATTGCTCCCACTCGAACCAGGAACCCTATTTTCCTACAAGTTACCTTTCGCTCTAATACCAATTCTTAGAAAAATAGGATTGTGGAGCAATAAAATAAAAAAAATGCGGAAATAAAACATAGAATATACACAATACAATAGAGACACAGATATACGTGGTTCACCCAGTGTGGACTACATCCTCCAGATAAATTGTCAGGTCCTTCCATTTTATTATCCAGCAAAATGAAGGGATACAAACTACAACACATGCGTTGTAACTTCGTCTTATTTCTCTCACAATATCCTCTCTCAGAATATAATATTTGCAATGATACACAACCGCAATACATTTCCCTAATAAAAGAGAGTTTCCTTCTAGAGAAAAAAAGCCTAACATAACTTCTACCAACAGATCTACGACCTTATAATGAACGGTCCATATTTACTATGAAATTACAATATACATTTGCAAGAAAATTTTTCCTTTGGGGGCCCAACTTTCTTTGGACCCCCGAGTTGGGGGGATGAGCCCCTTGGACCCTACAGGGGGGGAAAGCCTGCCCTACAACCCCCTCGTGTGGAGGAGTCTTCCTGGGGTATAAACACGACTGAAAATAAAGACCTATGAATCAAGAAGATAATCATGCTCCACAACCAATATAAATCCCTACATTTCTCATCACAAAACCCTTATTACAATTCATGACAACTCATGTTGACTTGTTATTTGGGATGCTTTACCCTATTTTACACCTCCATGTTTCTTTTGTGCATCTTGTTTTTTTTAGCATGACGAATTGTTTTCATTCCTTTTCACATGCTTTCTTCCTCTGTTCTATTATTCCGCTAAGTATGTTCTTGTTGCACACTATACTCTTGAATGTACCTCAATTGCACACTCCTGAGCCTGGATGTGCCTCAACTATGCATTATGTTTCTACCTTGTCTTGTTTCTTCTTGTGTTCCACACATATTCCATACTTAGTATTTTCATGAATATTATTTCCATAATGCCTATCTAACATGCCCCCAACACTCACCCATGGCTCATCCCGAGCCACATAGGCCTGTTGCATGCTCCTCCGTGCTTGGATGAATTTTTGGGAGGCATCCTTAGATGCCACAACTTCCTTTATTATTTTTGCCTCTATTTACACAATTTATTCTAACATAGTTACCAACTTAACGATAACTCTACATAGTTCTTGTTTTTTGGGGGGTCACATTTTTTACCTCGTTTTGAAAAGTTGTGCTACCGATAACACCCCCTCCCGTTTTAGGTTGTTTTTTTATATTTTAAATTTTCTTATCCACAATGTATCCACATTATTTTTTAAATGCTTATTTTTTCATCTATTTTCAAATTGTTCTAATTTTAATTTTTTTTCTCAATGATGTTTTTTCATCTATTTTCAATTTCGTTTTTGTTCGATGGTGTTTTTAATCATGTTTCCATGCTTCATCTGATGTTAAAAATGTGGTAGGCCATTTAATTTTTTTTAATTAATATTTTTAATATAATTATGTGTCCTTAATTAATTTATGGTTCCATACTCTTAAATATAGTGGACAATATCTTTTTTAAAACTTTTTTGACATTTACTTCAATACATAGAAAATAATTGTAGTTAAATAACACATTTTTTTTTAATATTTAGCATATA
>JASDQU010108212.1:14480-26179 GCA_032191745.1 Picea mariana | reverse complement strand
ATGCCGCTTGTCATTTGGAAATTTCAGCAAGTACATTTCTAGGGATGAAGTGCACACCTCTCTTGGGTGCAAGTTTCAAGGTAGTAGAGCACCCTCTTGTGTGCATTAGGGTGTCATGGTTGGAGGATATTCTCTTGAGAATATAAAAAAGGATTGTTGGGTTTTTCTCCCTTGTTGAGAAGGGTTTTCCCTAGATATTTATTTTGTTCTTGTGCATGGTATTTCTTCTTGTGAGCTTGGTTATTGCAACAATTTTGAATGGTGTAGCTGCATCAATTTATGGTTCAAGTACATGACTAAAATGAAATAAACCTCATGCTTGAGCCAAGCATAGTGAAACTTCAACATGGTTTCAGAGAATAGGTCTTGAAGAACCCATTTCACAAGCATTAAAGCTAGTTTTCATCCTTTCTGCAATTTTGTACGACCCTCTAGGGTTTTCTACAATTTTGTATGACACTCCTTATTTTTTATTTTCAACACCTTATACTTGGAATTTGAGGACAAAATTGGAATAGGAGAGTATGACATCCTTTAATGCACTTCCAGATACTCTCAGAGTGAAATTCCAAGAATTTTGTATTTTTGTCCCTAGGGTTTCGCAATTTTCTACAGAAAATTCAGATCTAGGGTTTCTGTAGCTCATTGAAGGAGATTTTCATCTCACCAATGTTCTTCTGACTTTTAAGGATTATTTTTGGCATTCATAAGCCCAACAAAACCTAAGGTTGCTAGCCTAGCTAGCCGCTAGGTTTTCTAGCCTAGTTTGCAAGGGTTTGTGAAGAATCTGAAAGTATGATGAACAAAACCTTGGTGGAAGATATGCTTGATGGATCAAGAAACTTCAGTTCTTGGAAGTCAAGAATTTAGGTCACCCTTGAAGAGGAATACTTATTGTGGATGATACAAAAAGGTTTACCAGAGACAACTATCAATGAAGAGAAGGAAGAAAGGAAGGAATATGACGTCAAGGCAAGTAAGATAATCATCTACTTAGTAAGAGATCATCTCCTGCCTCGTATTTCCAACATGAAGACAACTTATGAAATGTATGAATAATTGAAGAATATGTTTGAGAGTAACAACACCCTCATAGCTCTTACATTGAAGGGCCAACTTCAAAATATCAAGATGACAAAAGGTGACATCGTGGCTACCTTCTTCATGAAGATATTAGAGATCAGAGATCAACTAGATGCTATTGGAGAAATCATATCATACATAGAACTTTTTTTGGCCACTCTCAATAATCTGCCAAAAAATTGGGAACCATTTCTTCAAAGTATCAGTGGTAGAGAACAACTACCTACTTTGGATCGACTATGGACAGACTATACCTAGGAAGAAATCAAACTTATAAATAGAGGAGTGGAAGACTCCCCTCATGATGAAAATCATGCTCTTGCAATTCATACAAATAAAAGAGGAAGAAATAAAGAAAATTTAGGCAAACATTCAAAGATGAGAAGAATTCAGGTTATCATAGAAAATACATGTCAAAGGTCCAGTGCTTCAGATGTGACAAGTATGGACACATTGCGAGAAATTGTCCTACCTGGAAGAAAGAAAGACAATATGCTTCCACTACTGACATGAATCCAGACCCACCTCAGAAAGTTGAGGATGTGAGATATGAGGATTACTTCCTCTAAAAAAAAATACGAGATTGAGCATGACTGTAGACTAGGGTAAGTTTTTGTACTACTTTCTTATTTGATTAACATGTAGTTGCTTGCATTTTGATGATGAAGGGTATTATCTCTGGTATGGGAGCCCTCATGACTTGGACCATTATCCCTGTCATGAGAGTCCAATTTTTCTTGGCTGAATATTATCCTAATACAGGAGGCCATTTTGGTTGCTATCCCTATGGGAGGCCATCTTGGTTATTATTCTAGTACTATAGAGTCAGTAGAGGAGATGAGAATATATGAGATATCTCCAGGTTAGAAAAAAAGAAAAAGGAAGATGTCTATACTTTAGATTTTAGAGGGAGTCACTTGACTCAAAGGGAGTCAAACTAATTGAGAAAAAGGAAGATACAATACCTTCTCCCCCTTTACTAGTTCAGAGGGAGACAACCATTAGTCCAGTTGATCCAGTTGTTCCAGCTGATCCAGTTGCTCTATTTGATATCCCCATAGACATTTCAGTAGGCCATAAAGGATTTCCTAGGCTCGACAAACTCTGCAGGAGGCAAAGGGACATACAACTCCTCAAGGCACATTCTAAGAGAGCAAGAGACCAAAGAGATTTTCGAGATTCTTTTCAGCCATGAGCCACATCATTGATATTGAGCCTTCTTTTCATGGAGAAGAAACAGGTCAACAGTTACGGAAATATGCCATGGAAAAAGAGTATCAGTCCATCTTGAAAAATGATGTGTGGGATATTGTTCCGAGACTAGAAGGGAAGTCTGTAGTAAATTCCAAGTGGATCTATAATATCATGCATGCAGCTGATGGAAGTGTCAAGAAACGCAAAGAGATGTTTGTAGCCAGAGGATTCTCAAAGGTGGAGGGAATTGATTATGAGGAGACATTTTCCCCAGTGTCCCGATACACTTACATCTGTACTATCGTTGCACTAGTTGCATCCATGGGTTGGAAGCTACATCAAATGGGTGTAAAGAAAACCTTTCTCAATGGTGAGATTGAGGAAGAACTTTACATTGAGAATCCATAGGGATTCATGATACACAACGAGAAAACTCATGTGTGCAGGTTGAAGAAATCCATGTATGGTCTAAAGCAAGCACCTCATGCTTGGTACGAGAAGATGGATGGATTCTTGATGAGTTTGGGATTTAACAAGAGTGTTGTTGTTCCAAACCTATATTATCACATTGTTGGTAACGAGTGCCTAATATTGGTTCTATATGTGGATGACTTATTCCTCACCGGTTCAGAAAGACTTATTTCTAAATGCAAGAAAGCATTAACTTCTGAATTTGAGATGAAGAACCTGGGTATGATGCACTACTTCTTGGGACTAGAATTATGGCAGAGGACTGATGAGATTTCCCTGAGTCGAGTAAAATATATAGTGGAGATATTGAAGAAGTTCGGTATGACAGACTGCAAATCCATGTCTACACCAATCATGATGGATTTGAAGAAGATGAACGATGCTTCCTCTTGTTAGGGACTTAACCCCTCATGTAGGTAGAATAATATATTTTCATGTAATAAAGGTCAATATTAATAAGGCCTAGAAATAAGGAAGAATAAGTCCAATGTAAGAAGACCTAATAGAAGCTTTCGCTTCTAGAAGGATCTTCCTCTAGATGGTTCTTTTGATAGACATATTTATTATAAATAGGAGTCGAGGGTATGAGAACTTTGGTCTTGGATATTATTGTAATAAATATATGCTCTGTTGGAGGTTTCCCCCTTGAAGAGGCAAGTGAACATTTCTCTCGGTAATCAAAGTGTTATTTTGTTATCATTTTGGTATTATTGTGGTGTTGTTCTAGTTATATTGTTGTTCATCTTCCATTTCTAGCTATTTATTTATGTTCTGCATACTTTTATATTTGGAATATTACAAGTGGTATCAAAGCACCTTCCTCGGTAGAAAATTGTGGGCTAATTTTTTTCAGGGTAGAGACATATTACAACATCTTTAAGCTACATAGATCTATCGTTACGCACATAAACCTGCGATCGAGGATTCATACATGTAGGAAATACAAGTGGTACTCAAGCGCACATTTTTTGGCCACCCTTGTAACCCCTGTTGGTACCCCTTAGAGTGGTAGTGCATCAGACAACACCTGTATACATATCGACCTAGATCTCCTGAATCCCTTCATAGATAAATCGATCAACCTCCTTACTACTATAGTTCCATCGATAACAACACTCAGGAAGATAATCTCTAGTGCCCGGTTAGTCAGGTAGTACAACTAAGGGTATGGTCTAACCTCCTTAGTTGGTGTCCTGATATATTAGGTTGAGTACTACTATTGGACCCCACACATATATCAGAGAGCTATAGAATAGGGAAAACCCTTGTCTATAGAACCCTTGAATACCTAACCCTTGGGATGGAAATGAAAATAGAACAGATAAGATCTATTGCGGCACAACTATGTCTCCTGCATTCGAGTGGCGAAATTACTACACATTTCTTCCTGTTAAGCATTTGGACATTTCATCACTATAGTATTCTTCAGATCGGAGTATAACCTATTCCATTCATTTTCTCTCTTCGCCTTGATCGTAGTCATACCTATCATTTTTCAAAAAAAAAAATTGTGGACCCAACCTCTTTCCAAAACCCTTATCTGGTCTTTACCCCATTGGATTCACCTCGTATCCCTGATCATTGTGATACACTTCACCCATAACCCATTTTCTGTGTGGTCCCACCCGCCCCTTTTCATGTTCCCTAGTCATCATGGCCCATACCCGTAGCCAAGATTTGGAAGCTCGCTTCAATACCTTGCACTCTAATTTCACAAAAACCCAATAAGAAGTGCGACAGATCAATGCCAATATTCTCTCCATCAATAAAAAAATGCATTCCTCCATCGCGGCTTCAGTTGCTACCTCAATCGAGGAACTCAGACAAGAGCTCAAACAAGACATTACTACCCAGCTTGAATCTGTTGCTACGACGATCTTCACTAAGCTGCATATCGCTGCAGATATTCCCTTATCTAACCCAACTTTGCATATTGAAGGTGAAACTTCTTCTCATTCCTAGAATTTTTAGCCCCATCACTTTCAGCGTGACCTACAACTTCCGCGTGTGGATGAGACCAAATTTTATGGATCAAATTCCACTGGATGGGTAACTCAAATGGAACATTATTTCTCTTTGTATGGCATTACAGATGAGTTGACCAAACTCCGGTATGGTGTTCTCCATCTTGATCAAGAACGTTGGCAATGGTGGAAATGGAGAAAAAATGATTGCCAAGGGTATGTGGCTTGGACACACTTTGTGGCAGAGCTTTATGAACGCTTTGACATTGACACCAACCATTTATGTCGTTTGAAAAAGTTGAAACAATCTGGCACAGTGGAAGACTTTATAGTTGCTTTTGAGCGACTATATTTTCGTACAGAGGGCATGTCTAATGATTTTTTTCGAGAATGTTTTATCAGTGGCCTCAAGGATGAGATTCATGCTCATGTTCTCATGGTTCGGCCTCAAATTTGGGTGGACACTAATAAAATAGATAAAGAATCACAACAAGTTGTCTCTTCTCAAAACCACAAACCATCCTTGTTGGCCCTTGGTTATGGAAAAAATAGAATATTACAGAAGAAAAAGTGAAACGTGAACTGTGCGAAAGGAAGGTTGACTGAGATCAGGTCGAAGTAGTTAAAGAAGTAGAAAAGATGGAGTGAAGCCTGAGAGAGCAAGCCTTTGGATGAGGAGATTGAGGAAGACAGATCAACAAGGAAGATGGATCATGGACAACTTAGAAAGTGGAAAAATCCATCGGTAGATGCTTTGGAGAACCTCGCAGGAAGGAAGGAAAGAAAGGCTGGTGAAGCCCTTAAAATGTGGGTCAAGTTGACCTAGGGTTTTAGACACCTAGGGTTTTGGTACCTAGGATTTTTGACACCTAGGCTTTGGCCTAAGGCTGTCGGTGAGCTATTGTAATGTATAAATAAAGGTCAAGAGGACTTGATATGGGTTCAAATATATGTGATGATGAGTGATTGTTGTTATTACTGAGAGAGAAGTATCGTGTGGTGAGAGGGGTATATGTTGTAAGATCTTTAACATGGTGCAAATATCAACCCTGTAGCTAGGTGCACAAGGAAGGGAGATAGAGAGAATAGATAAAGAGAGAGATCTGCAAGCTAAGAGTGAAAATAGAACTGTAAGCTTTCACATAATATATTATAGAGCATAGTTCTGTGGATGTAGCCCTAGGGAGAGGGTGAACCACGTATATCATGTTATTGTGTGTGATTGGTGTTGTGTTCTTTTCTTTGTTACTTTGATGATGCATTAGTATGTTAGATCTGATATATAACTGTACAAAGTAGGTGTATGCTTGGAAAGAATATTCTGATCTCTGTATGTGATTTCCTTGATTCCACTTGCATTTCCTCTGGTTGTAGACACCTGTGTCCTGGAACCCCCTATTGCTACTTCAGGTGAGACTGCATTTGCTTCGCATGTGTTTTTGAAAGGGCTAGTAGTTAGGGCTTGTTGGTGCGCTATTATAGCTCAACCATGGGTCTGCCCCTATGCCAACAAATGGTTCCATTTCTAGGAACGACATATTCTTGAGGGAATGTCAAGGTGGTTTCCATCGAAGACAAAGATTCAGAAGTGGATAGAAGAACAAGAGAAGGAATTCATAAAAGCTCATAATAAGAGACCTAATATCAACACAGAAGACTGGTTGGGAAGGTATATCTTTACTGATATACATGAGATTTTATTTGGAGGAATTCATAAGGAGTTATACGAGTGGTTGACCAAATTAGCAGACACCCAGTTTGAGATCAGATCTAGACCGCCTATGGTTTGGACGGCGACGTTGATCAAGAAGGTCAAAAGAATTGATAACGTTGTGGCAAGAGCAGTAGTTCATTGGTTTGATATTACCATTGGAGGGTATATCACTGAGTTTTCTATTGATAGAGTAGAATCATATAGCCAAGTAGAGAGATATTTCTTTAAAGGACCTAGAGGAATTTTTTTACACTTCTTGAAGTTGAAGATCAATATGCTATTGCATGAGAAGAGCATCTTGAAGATAAAGTAGTGGGTCAAATTGAAAAAGATAATGTTCAAGAATTCTGACAACGACAACGAAATAGAGATCAGACACACGTGCAGTGGGAGGACCTTTAGAGAAGTTCCTCTGGTGAACTTGTTCAAGAAGAGTCATGAACCAACACAAGAAGAAGGGTTCTATAGTGGAGAATAAGAAGAGTTGATGAACGAGGAACATTCAGAGTCCGCTAGGGAAGAAGAAGAGAAGTCTGAAGAACTTCGCTGAGAAGAGTCAGAAACTTCAAGGACTGCACAAACTGTTGAAGTAAGTGCTATTACACCCGCGTTGTTTTAACATCATTAAGTAACCAGGGTAATCTAAGTTATCAGAGCACTCAGAGCACTGGTACAAGTGGTTTAGTGCATACTCAGTCAGGAACCTTAGGAAGATCTATGGAAAATGAGATGAGGTTACCCACCTTTAGAGGAGATGGATCTGAAGATCCTGACCAACACTGGTTTATATGTGAAGCTATATGGATTATTAAGAATGTCACCGATGAAGCTATTAAACGAGCTCAATTTAGTACTACCCTGAGAGATCACACACTGAGTTGGTACATGAAGTTCCTCCAAGGAGTTGTCTAGCTGAAACCATTGAACGAGATTAAGTCTATGTTGATTACTAAATTCAAGAAACCCAAGTCGGAATCACAGTGAATCACAGAGTTGAAAGAAATCAAGAAGAAAGTAGCTGAACCTATTTGGGAATTTGATCAGAGGTTTAAGAACTTGCTAGGTCATTTGAGTTTTCAGATCTCAGATGATTAGAATAAGGAATGGTTCATCGATGCCCTCTTACCACACATCATGGTCCCTCTGATGCAACAGAAGATTGCTTCACAAGATGAGGCATTGGATATCGCCATGAAACTTGAATTGAATCCTATGTAAGAATCCAACTCAGGTATGAGTCAAATCTTGAGTCACATAACTAGCTTATCACTACAGGTCAAAGATATGAAAAAAGATAAGGGAAAATATAAGAGAAAATACATCTGGTGCATTAGATGCAAATCAGAAGGCCATGACAAGGAGAATTGTCCCATGTTTCATAAATATTTGGCTTCTGGAGCGCTGATGCCTTTGAAGCAATTTAATCTACCTTGGTGCGAGGTATGTAGAAATGGGCATCGCCTTGGATAATGCTATTACATGAAAAAGTATGTTCAGACACCTACAAAACTCTACTTCACATTTTGTAAATCTATGGGCCATGATGAGGACTGTAGAGCTTATGACCTCTTACATGAAAGATCAAGGGATATCTACAAAATTCAAGGCAAAGTACAACAAGAAGGAAACAGTATGCAATATAATTCCCTTGGAAGAGAAACGTTCAACCCTCATGGTGGATTGAGAGGAAGAGGATGAGGAGGAGGCATGGGCCTAGGTAGAAGTTAGATCATTTGTTATAACTATGCATAACCAGGTCACTTGGCAAGGGACTGTCAGAACCCTTGTACCACTTGCAGTTACTGCAATTCATTTTAACATGTCATATAATATTGTCCTGCATTGTTAGCCAAACTTCAGGAAAGAAGAGGGATGATGCAGAAGCATCACAAGTATCCAACCAAGCGAGCATGAAGGCAAAAGACAACTAGAAAGTGCAGCACACATTTTACACGTTTTGAAATGTTTTTGAAAAATTAAGAAGCGGATATTAATGTAATAGCTAGAAGCATACTTGCATGTATATCTAGTTGTTGTAAACAGATCTTGAGCGATTTGCTCTCATCTGTCGAATATAATAGACATTAAGTCTGATTAATGAAAGTAGGTAGCTTTGAATTAATAAATTAGATAGTTTTAGAAGTGTAGGAGGGAAAACGGATATAGACACCCTCACTCTTGTATTATGGTATTATCTTTTATAACATTATCAACATTGAGAGTTGTAGCAGAGAGTTGTAGAGAAGAACCCATGTACATGAGTATTTGAGTTAATATATGAAGCTTTGACTCAGATTTCATGGTGTTATGATGTTTACTGTTTACATATGTTGAATGGTATGTTTCCAACTATTTTATTCTCTCTGTTATGCCTTTGTTGTTATTCTTTGTTGAATGTATGATTTCATGTTAAGTATATGAAGTCTGAGAGAGAAGGAGAATGAGTTTCAATTGTTTCTCTTCCTAATAAATTCTGCAAGGAGTGCAGTGGATGTTAGCAAGGTGTGTGTTGACAAGGGTCTAAGTTTTATCTCAGAAATCTTAGGAGAGATAACGTTATTCTCATTCCAGTAGAAGTGTAGGTGAAGCACAGAAGTTGTACAAGGTGTGCACAGGCTAGTCGAGGCCTTAGAACTTATCAACTAAGGTTGAAAGGGGAAGAACTATTGTTGCCGAGAGTGCACAGAGGCATAGAATCAAATACACAGAAGTATTTGAAAGATTTTTGCAAAGAGTGAATGCAGGAGTCCTTTCGAGACTTGAGGTTGCAATAGAAAGCTCAGGAAGGTCAACGCCTTTGAAGTATTTAAAGGAAGATAGGAATCAAAATCATCACATAGAAGTTAAGTCCTAGAGAAAGAACACCAAGTCAATTTGGGCTAGAGATTTAGAGGAAGGAATTGAACAGTCAGAATTCTCCATGGAGAACTCACGAAGTTGGGGGACCGTAGGATCCAGTAAAGCTGCAGGGTGGTTAGGAGTTGGATGAACCCACCACTCTAGTGTCAAGAATCAACGAAGGCCATCAATCATGGTCAGTTTGGGCCATTGTATCATTCTTTTGAACTTGAGGTTCGTGAGTTCGAAGGGCAGACCAAATCCTTTGGTTGCGTGAACTCCCGAGTAGCGAGAAGTAGGAATAACTATTGGATTGGAACCTCTTCTCTATATCACATATCAGGGTTTTGGAGGTTGGGAGGAATTAGTTTCGACTACAGAATTTGTGAAGGGACGAGGGCCGAGGTCTCGGGCGAACACGTGGTGCTTCCATGAAGTGGGGACCACGTGGTTAACAGGTGGACACTCGTCACCTGGGAGGGAGTCAAAACCTTGTTGACTTCTCATGCTTCAGGTTCTCGTAAGAAAGGAGCACAAATGCTCAACAAACCAACTCGTGAAGTTGCGAGCCACGAGAAGTGCTGAAGGAGTCAAATATTCTCTGACTTTTGTGTCTCGGAGTTTCATAAAAGAAGGGCCTGGAGGTTCAACCCTTCAACTCATGAACTCGCTAGTTGCGAGTGAGGTTAGTGCTTATCTCTAGCCGATGGTTACGTGTGGAGGGAATTAACAAAGAGGATCCATATCCCATCGCATGTCGGGTATCTGTGTTTGGTGAAGAAAAGTCGAGGGTCTTTGACCTACGAACACGTGAGTTGCGAAAGGCACTTTCTCAAGGACCACGTCATGGTCATAGGGAAGTTTAAGGCTCGCACCTGGAGTTAAGTTGGATAGGGAAGATTTTTCAGGAAGGACCTGTGGATACACTCTTGTGTGTGTGAGAATTTCTAGAAGGGAAATTGAAGAGTCAATCTGACTCAGAGGAGAATTAGAATGATCCTACGCAGATCTTGGCCCGAGTGTCGGGGATCTGCATCAGTTTGGTATCAGATCCCAAAACAAGTTGTTTGCTTTCTATAGAAGAGAAAAGAGGAACATTTTACAGCCATGCTGTCGAGAAGAAGAGATAGACCAATGCCTGATCTAACAGTGGAGAGAGAAATGCGTGAATTACGTGCTAGGCTTGATGCCATGGAAACAACACAGAGGCGCACAGTTGATGTTGGGGATATCAGCGAAGCTGAAAGTGAAAATGAAGTTGGACACGAAGGAGAAGAAGTAGCAGTCGAAGATGCTGTAGACGAATGCCTATGCAGGGATGTTGCAAGGATAGGTGCCAGAGAAAAGATGGAGATTACCATGTATGAGGGAAACTTAGATGTTGAAGAGCTTCTAGACTAGATTAGAGCTCTAGACAAATACTTTGACTATGAGGATGTCAAGGAAGACAAGAAAATCAAACATGCCGTCACTAGACTCAAAGGGCATGCAACACTATGGTGGGATGAACTACAGGCTAACAGAAGATGCAAGGGAAAGAAAAAAATCAAAAGCTAGGACAGAATGGTTGCAAAGATGAAAGCCAAATTTATACCCAAGGATTACCAAATCCAAGGATTACCAAATCACTCTGTTTTGGAGGATGCAGAATTTGAGACAGAAGATAATGTCAGTGAAAGAATACACTGAAGAGTTCTATAGGATAAACATCAGAGCAGGTCATCGGGAAGGCAATGATGAAAAGGTTGTCAGGTACATGAATGGTCTGTGATATGACATTCAATATGAGATGAGCATGATTACCATTCAGACTATGGAAGATGCTTATCAGATAGCTCTGAAATCCGAAGAGAAGTTGAGCCAGAAATAAGGTCAAAGAGGCTCAGGTAGAAGTCAAGCCAGAGGCAAAACAATTGCCCAAGACATAACTCAGAAATCTAAAGAAGAGGGGAAGAAACCTCAAACTCAACATGAGAGAGGAGGAAGCTCACAGAGAGGGCAATTTGCTGATAGAAATACTTTTCCTCAAGCCAAAGGAAGAGGAAGAGGTAGAGGCGGTGAAGTAAAATGCTTTGTCTGTGGAAAGATTGGACATAAATCCTATGAGTGTCCAGATAAGAAAGAAGATGGTGGTGAAACTCACATTGCCGAAGCTCAAGGATGGAATGTTGAGGAAGAAGACGCTGAGGGCGGAAGATCCTTGATGATGAGGAAAGTTATCTTGAAGCCAGAGAAGGAGGTAGAGAACCTAGCCCAAAGAAATAGTCTGTTTCGAACTGCTTGCAAAACTAAAGATAGAGTATGCAAAGTCATAGTTGACAGCGGTAGCACAAAAAATCTCTTATCTACAGAGATGGTAGAAAATATGGAGCTGGAGACTGTTGTACATCCAAGCGCATACAAAGTTTCATGGCTACAAAAAGGACATCAGGTAA
>JASDQU010108211.1:117919-145443 GCA_032191745.1 Picea mariana | reverse complement strand
TACTGATTGAAGTTGATTCCAAACCTCAATTGCTTATGCATGCTAGTCCAAATTTCCGAGTTAGAACGTTATTATCATTGAGTCCTCTCCAATTGATCACCTAAAACTCATTTACATTTACTGTATAAACTAATGGGTACTGGACTTACCTTCTATGCAATATGAGGGTGACCCCATACATTCTACAAACACTTTCATACAAGGGATGGAATGGAAATCCCAACCCCGCCATCAACAACATCACCTATATTTATCACATAGCCATGATTCAACATCACTAATTAAATATTGATGAATAAACTGATTTAAAATTTACAAATGTGGGTTTGCAATCTTTGATATGAAATATATTTATGAAAAGTAATATATAAGTGGAGAAAAAAGGGGTGTCAAAAACAAACTCCATTTGGACAATCTGTGGGGTTCAAACGAGCATGTTCTTTACATTAATGCATTATCATCTAATTGTAATCTATGTAGAGTTTTTACAAGTAAATTATTTGTGAGTAAATTATTTATTATTAGGTAATTTAACCATCAAATATGACGAACACCTAGGCCGGACGGATTTACTATTTTCTTCCTTCGCGCCTGCTGGCATATAATCAAACTTGACCTCTGCAAGATGCTGAGCTGGACTCGAATTAAACAGAAGGTAGGTGGAGGAACTTTCCCTTTTCTAATAATTAAAATAGTGGTAGTGGTCATATCGGAACATAGTTGGGAGGTAGCAACAGTAGTAGTGGAGGATAGTTAGGTACAACCCAAGGGGTTAGTAATTCATTGTAAACGGCAGGTCTTAGATCTCGACTTCTATCATCGGGACAGCTGGGTAAAAGAGATGAGTTTAAAGGCTAAGTCAGCCACCTAAAAGAAAGTCTTCTTGACTAACATAAGGTCCGGCTTTGCGCGAGAATAAGGTCTGAGACCAGCACTAGAATGACAAGCAGAAGGAGTAGCGAAGGTAGCCCTGCCCTTTTTCGGCTTAGAGCGGAGCGGTGTATTCATCATGATTGTAATCTATGTAGGGTTTTGACAAGTAAATTATTTATTATTAGGTAATTTAACCATCAAATATCACTTTAGTGTATTCATCTATGTAGGGTTGGAATTGGACAAGTGAGTAAATTATTCATTATTGATTGTAATGTATGTAGGGTTGGAATTGGACAAGTGAGTAAATTATTCATTATTAGGTAATTAGGTAATTTAACCATCAAATACGACCAACACTCTAGTGTATTCATCACGAAGTAGTTGTGTTCATCACGAGGTAATTTAGTCATCAAATAAGACCAACACTCTAGTGTATTCATCATGAGGTAATTTAGCCATCAAATACGACCAACACTCTAGTACACACATCATGAAACTTTTAATTAATTATAAACTTAAGAAATCAGGGTATAGATTTTAAGCGGTTTTGACATTTATTCATAAAAGTGGAGAACGTGTTAAGGGAAGTGGACAGCCACTTGCCGAAACTTGAAGGTCAGTAGTCTTTGTCAACTGTCATTTCATCGATTTCTGATTTACGTAAACCCCAGATCCTCTTGGACTTTGCCTGCGTGACTTCGTGTAAAGTTGATTTTAATGTTTACCAACATTCTATAGCTGTACTCAACTCTCCTCTTTTCTCTTCCTTTATGATGATACTTTACCTATGCTTATATTTATTTTGTAACTAACCATGTTTTTATTTATTAGTGGGTAACATTTTGTGCTTGCATTATACACAGTGCTTCAATTTCTGCTTACTTTCTCAATGTTCGGATTGCTCAGGATCGCATATATTGCTATCCTGTAGWGGGAGGGTGTTAGACTTGAAAAAAATCACATCATGGGCGACCCTGGTTTCATCTCTGGATTTATCGGTGTGGGCATTGACACTGCAATCAACAAAATTGTAAAGAACATCAACATTGCGCTGCGGTGCAAGAAAGAGTTAACGGCTCTTAATGATGTGGTGATGAGCATCGACCCTATTATCAGTCACATCCAGCAATATCGCCACGGATTAAACATGAAGAAAGGAATTTCCGCTTCTCACAGCCATAATAACGCTTCAGCCGTGAATGTATGGCTTAAAAAGCTGGAAGCACTTCTGCTACAAGCATCTCAAATGGTGCAACAATGCGCTATACCCAGGTTTAACATTATTTCTCGTCATCAAACGAGTACGAGGATCACCAATTTGATTTCAGAAATCGACAGACATCTGAAATTGGTTCCTTTGATTCACTGGGCGGAAACTGAGGAGCTCCATTTACGAATTGGGCAGTACATGCAAAGAGAAAGCGTCCAAGCTTCAACCAGCGCTGCATCTACCTCCGGCCTGCAATCTATCACCCCAACCGCAGGGGGATTTTTCATCGAGGAACCCCTCATAGTCGGGCAGGAGGAAGCCCTTGCAAGACTGGAGAACTTTGTAGTGGATGTAGAGGGAGAGGGTAACTCTCTCTTTCGCATCGGGGTGGTTGGGAAGGGTGGTGCGGGCAAAACCCTTCTTCTCAAGAGAGTCTTCAACAGCCAAAAGGTACGGGATCTCTTCAGAGATGATTTATTGCTTTGGCTCACTGTTTCCAATGATCCCTCTTTTACTCATTTTAGGACTGAACTCTGCATGCAAATAGCTATGTTAACAAAGACGGATTTAGATAGAAATATGAGCGACGAATGTGCAAAAATTTGGTTGAATCAGAGACTGCAGACACACAGGTTTGCAATATTTTTAGATGATGTATGGAGAGATGGTTCCAAATTAATGGAGGAATTGGGTCTGCTGCGGTTAATCCACCGCTCCAACTCCAAAGTTATTGTGACTTCGAGGGATCGCAGAATCCTGTCAGAAATTGGAGTTGCAGAGACATCCACGATAAGAATGGGGAATTTGGTAGAAGAGGACAGCTGGCAGTTGTTTGCTAATCATGCTTTTCCATATAACAAAGGAAATCCGCCAGCAAATATAGATGAGAAAACGGCAAAGGTTGTGTGTGCCAACTGTGGAGGGCTTCCACTTGCTATCAAAGCTATAGGGAGGGCAATGGCAGGCACAACTCATCCACAAGAGTGGGAAGTGGCAGCCCAGAGGTTGCCCATCGCTGACAACCATGAGCAGGAGTCATCTCAAATGTATGACCGCCTACGGTTGAGTTACGATGCACTTGGCAACTACAGCGTTAATTTGCAGTTGTGCTTTCTCTATGCAGCTGTCGCCTTCCCCGAAGACGAAATTATTCACGTGGAAAATATGGTGGTTCCGTTGTGGATGGGAGAAGGGCTTCTTGCAAGGAAGAAGAATGCAGTGTACAACCCATTGGAGATGGGAAGGATTTATGTTGACCTCCTAGCAGATCGTTGCTTGATCGAACCGGCGATGCGAGAAATCGATGGCCACGTGTTCTGCTTCAGGATCCACGACGTCTTCCGTACTTTGGGAATTCAAATTGCGGAGCGGGAAGAAAGTTTTTACTGCCGCGTAGGCACGGGTTTGACAGCTTTGCCTGCAAATGAGTGCTTGGGGCGCACTCGGATTTTGTTGACCGGCAACCAAATGAGTTCGCTTCCAGAATCATTGAGAGGTCCAGCAATATGGTCATGGTTAATGGACAGAAACAAACATTTTACCAAAATTCCAAAACGGTTGATTGGGAGTATGATCTCTCTTAGGGTTCTGGATCTAAGTGGGACGTCGCTTTCATCATTGCCTAACAGCGTGGAGGGTTTGAAACAGTTGGTATGTCTAAAGTTAAGGCGTGTGCCCATTAGAATCTTGCCTTCATCTCTTGTCAATCTGGTAAATCTTGAATTCCTCGAGCTGGATGAGTCTAGCATTATGGAATTACCGCGTAGCTTACACAAGTTGAGATCTCTGAAGTATTTATACCTTCGCAGGTGTACAGATTTACAATATTTACCGAGGAACATCTCAAGGCTTACGTCTTTGCAGTGCTTGGACACGTTCAGATGCAGCAGGTTGTGGACAAAACTTGAGCCAAAGAATAGATTAAAAGAGGCAGCTTCCATTCACGATTTGGGCAGCTTAATACACCTCAAGAAGTTAGTCTTAGAAAACAACGGAGAAACACTTCAAGAGGGGACATTAGGGAAGATGGCTCAAATGGAATCACTTATTTTGACACTCGTAAGTATGACAAGTTTACCACAAGACATGGTTAAAATGGCAAAGTTGAAAATGCTTAAATTACAATGTTCTCACCTCATTAAAATGGAGATGAACTCTTTTGAATTTAGAAATTTGAGTGGTCTTAGATTTTATAAGTGTTTGATGTTAGAAGAGCTTCCAGATTTACACAAACTTGGAAGTCTAAAAGAATTAGAAATTATTAAGTGTCATAACATCAAAAAGTTTCCCAACGGATTTGGTGAGAGGGGAGCATTTCCTTTGTTGGAGACATTTTCATTAATTTGGTTGGATGAATTAGAGGAACTGCCCCTTATACACGAGGGAGCAATGCCTTCATTGAAAATATTTATCATGATGCAGTGCACAGCCTTGAAGATGTTGCCAGAAAGTTATTTGATTATCAAAAACCTCAAAAAAATAAAAGTGCTTGGTTGTCCAATGGTATTGGAGAATTTACAAAAAGTCAAAATAGGAAACAAACCAATAGAAATGGTAACAATGTCTACTACAAAGACAATAGAATCTGTAAAAAGATATGGACAAGTAAGGGACACCATAGACAGTTGGAGTTATCATGAGTTTTCATATAATGAGGTTTTCCGTGTTATGTATTATATTGATAGAACTTTATGAATAAAATTTTGTGATGTTGTATGATCTATGTTTTGATTTGATAGATTTTTATAAATAAATCTTTTACTATTTATGTTTACATTTCAAAATATGTAAATTATATTTTATAATAATATTTGTATATTATTTTAATAATAAATAAATAAAAATTTAGTAATTGTTTTATTTATGATAATATTTGCATTATTTTAAATAAGGATAGATAAATAAATAATTATTATTTTTAATAATTATTTAAAAATATTAAGATGTTAATAAATTAAAAGAAATTTTTTAATATTATCTTTGGTTTAATGAAATTATGAATTAGATTTAAAATTATTATATTTCATTTATATATAGATAAATGATTATGTAAACAAAATGTTTAATTACTTAATTTTTCTAATAAATTTCTTAAATAGTATGACAACTTTGTAAATATTAATTTTAATGATTGATTCAAGTAGTTAAGACTTAGATGTAAGATTGTACTTATAAGATCATACTTATAGGGTTGTGGTTTGGAGAGGTCACAAGTTTCACTCATGTTTTTCAATCCTTTGTTTGTACTTTCTTCCTACTTAAATGTCATATTTTATGGGATTAAGAAACTTATCCATGTAGATCTACATGGTATAAGTTTTGCAAATCCACAAAATTCATGGTATATGGGTTTATAGAGCCGGAGTAATAGTTGTTTTAATGGAGCAACAAGTAAGATACAAAAATGGAAAATTATTGATCTATTTAGATAATTAGTTAACTTCATAAAGTAACATTAGAGTTTTCACTATGAAACATTACAATTCTCGTTAAGCCTATTAACTAGCGGGAAAATATTACAAAGAAGTAAAGGATTATAGCAAAACATGTAATACCATAATATTGAGCCATTAATAATTTTGTAGCATCAAGTAAATAATAACTATGTGGAAGACATTGATTTTCTCAAGTTATAAATTCAAAGCATTAGGACCATGTTATTACATCAATTTAACATCCAAAGAGCATGAGAGAATAATTCCGAGATGATATAAAAGATAATATAACACCTTGRGATAGTGCCAAATGTAATTAAAAAAAAAAAGAGTTATGATGTTCGACGTTGAAATGGTGCTTGGATGTTAGAAGGGGGTTCGTCTATGAGACTTTACCCYGATGTTAAAAGGAGGTTAGTCTATGAGAATTTATGATAGTTGGATGCAACTACAAAATCGATTATGAGTTATTCAATCTATTCTTAGGAGATTAGATCGATTTATATAGGGTTTAGTTACAAAATCAATAAAGTTTGTCAATGATGATTTGTCAAGTTAGTGGAATCAAGGCATTGATATTGCCCCCACCAAGGTTTAATTCTCACTAATGATATGCTTGTGCATGTTCTTGTGGATGTGTACTAGTGGAAATACCTTATATAAGTCTGAAAGAGGTAAAATCTTATGTTATACTAGACAAAGAATCATCATGGAAAAATATGGACTAACAAAGTCATTCTTGGACTAGCAATGTTTATCAAATGCAATATTAGCAGACACATATCTTGTCACTATTTGGTATAGTATCTATTATATCTTTAATTTTTATTAAGTACCACTAGCTTGTAATTATTCATTTTGATTGGTAAGGTCATATATTATTGAATTCTACTAAGTAATGTTTGTTTATTATATAGAAAAGTAGGCCATTTCTAGAGTTTCACTTTCATTGGTGGAAAATCAATATAATAATATTTAGCACATATAAATTGTTTGAGACATTAAAACCAAAATTTAACCATGTTATTTTGAAAATTTGAATATCCTTAATATTTAACCTATTTGTGTCATCCAAGTTTTCATGGATATACATAAATAACTAAGTATACCAAGTCAAATAAAAAAACCAAGACTCAAATCCAATAAATGCATGAATATGTGATTAGGATTAGTTGCAAATATTTTGGGTGATTTTGATTAAAGAGTACCCCTCTCACGGATTACTTCTATGAATCTAAAAACAACACTATAAAAAAATAATGGGTTTACATGTAATATCATATCATTATGATCAAACCGCTTATTCATTCATTCCTATAAGCGCAACATATTGTATTCATAGGAAAGATTGAGATTAAAATTTAAATATCAAGATAACATGCCAACCATTTTAAGAATACATCTTTTAAGAAGAAGAGTTAAAGAAAGTTGAAGATGATGTTGGGAAATCGTGCTTGGATGATGAGAAAATCCAAGTATTTATTTCCCTTCTATACGAAGATAATGGTTTGGCAATTTCACCTCTTTCCAAAATTTTGGAATTTTCGATGCATCCTTTGATAATTTGGAAAGAGAACAAAGATCCTTAGTTGACCCCTCATTTCATGAAGAACAAGAGCGACCTTCTAGATCTATTGATGAAGAAAACCTTGATATGAACTTTGAGGGTGAAAACAACCAAATTGTTTCTTCCTATTCACATAATGATTTAATGAGCTACACCCCTTATCAAAAATTGCAATTTTATTATCCATCCTTTGATAATTTTGAAGGGGTATATTTTGAAGAAGGACCTATTGGTTTTCCTACATGCCATGAAGAACATGAAGACCTTCATGCTAGAAACGTTGATGACCTTTTCCACATTGGAAGACCTTAGTGGGATACAAGTTGTTTTTACTTTGAAGAGGATCCCTTTTATTTATGATATTGACTATGAGGGTGAAAATGGATTGGTGAATGTGGACATTATGAAGAGTTTAACTTAGAATTTTTTGATGAAAAATCTATTGGTTCAAGTCTTGAAGAAAATGAAGTGAATTGTCCCCCTCTTTTGGAAAGGATAAATTGGAGAATCCCTTGTCTTATGTTCTAGAAAACATCACCTTGAGTCATGAGTTTTCTCATTTTCCTTCCTCACCTTTGATTGAGAGTGGCATGGAAAATTCATTTTTTTCATGTAGTTTAGTTGGAGATGCTTTCAAATACCCTTCTCTTTAATGATATAAAGAATGAAATGAATGGGTTGATCCATTCCAATAATTAAAATAATAATTACACCAGCCTTGTTGATATTTGGATGGATGAAGTGTGTGAAAGTGATACCCAACCTTGGTATAATTTGGTCCTTGTGCTTCATGAGTGTGACCTTACCCTGGTTCTAAGCCTAGAATTGTTACAAATTCTACCTTATGCTCATGCCATTTGTAATGTTTCCCTGTTTTGGTTTATAACCAAACAAAATGGAAAGTTTCACGAAGTTGATGAATTCCTCAATTGGTTGGACTAGATTTATGATTTGTCCTAGGAACCACAATTCCTAGCTAGCTAGTAGAATTAGGAAATAATAAGTTCCTTTGGATAGTAGTTTAGGATGCTTGTATGTTTCTTTCCATGCATTTTCTTTACTTTCCTTAGAATAATTTTCTTTCTTTACATGATTTATTTAGGCTTAGATTTTTTTATTTATTTCATGCAATGTAGTATTTTACCAAGGTGGTAGAGTTTCCATGTTCATATATTATTGATACTTTACAAGTTTACATGTGTGCATATCACGTGATTGAGTGATATTCTAGGGTTCTGATACACTCCTACTCTAAGAGTGCATGTCCCCAAGTAGGATCTAGATGTTTCCTCCTCAAGGGAAACTACTTCCAGAACACCCCCTCATGGGTGTGGTGTTGTTGCTCACATGATCTCTCCTACTCATATCTATCAACTTAGAGTTGTTCTTCCAGTTCTTCCATCACATACATTATGATCTAGCCTCACAACACTCATGAGTTCGTCTAGATGAATCAACCATGGTATATCATCTTACCTCTCTTACACCTTATGTTGGTGCGTAGTGGGCAAACCCGGTTCAACATTAATTCACCAAGAAAACCCTAAAGATACCGGCCCTTTTGGCATCACCCACAAGAAGGTGAAGTCTCACCTGAGGTACCTATGGGGACTGCAAGAATGAGGTTTCCACATTCATCGGGGAATAAGAGGCATTAACTTAACATTCATTCATATATCTTATGCATGGAATCATCAGATCATATAACATATTCATAGTAACCATTCATACATTACATGTGCGCCATAAATAGAACAGAAAAGAAATACATCACAACACAAAGATTTAGCGTGGTTCACCCAAAAATGGGCTATGACCACAACGACAAGATTCGTACATTATTAATAAACATTGTCTCTTACAAAAGGTGCACACTATGCTCCTACAAAATATGTTAGTTATAACCCAACATGTCGTTGTCGTTCGCGCATACTGATCCGGATTTATGAGCAGAACGAAAGAAATAACAGACTGAATACAATAACACATAGATATGGAGAAAAAAAAAAGATATCCAATAAACAATAACTTCTATTCAATAAATAAAATAGGTTGAAACTGTAAAACTGCAGAACCGAAAACAACTTGCTCGAATGGTGGTAGCTATCTCTGAGAAGAGATGTGGCTTGTTACGTGCATCTGTCTGAGCATAATGATTACAATGAGGCTCCAAAGGAATTTTTAACATTACTCATGAATGCCAAAATCCTAGACATCCAACAACCTAACCCTAGGAGATGAAACACAAAAAGTTATGTGGGCCTCAATAGGTAAGTTGGTACCTCAACTTCCGAGGGTCATAACTTTTGCTTACGAACTCTGTTTTAGGTGGGTGATAGCTCGTTGGAAAGGAATTTTTGAGAACTATACATTATATCATAAAGCTCTAAATCCATGTACATGTTGACTATGGCATGGCAAAAAAACACTATTTAGGGCCCCAAAACGGCCCTGGAAGTACAAATATATATGTTGACATGAAAACTTCAAAAATAAGCTAGTTGTATTAGGTGGGCGACCACCAATCTCCACCTGGAAACTGTGTAGGGCTTCAGACAATCCTAGAAGTGTAGAACCCACAATTACAAATGATTACAGAAGAACGTGTTGAACTAAAAAATATCAAGAGTAGCCAGTTGGAATAGGTGGGTGGCCACCAATATCCACCTAGATTAGTCCTCCCCCCTTAGGAAGTAATGGTATCCATTACATTCAGTGCCCCCATTAAGTGAGGAAAATTCTGTTGAATTTAGCTCTGGATGAGCCACTTTCCTTGGTGTAGGAGATCCCCTTCCTTGACAACCCGATAAAGTTGGATCCTCTATTAGTGAGTGCCCTTGACCTGTGTGTCCACTATCTTATCAGTGGATGCATGTTCCATGCAGTTAGGGTTGAGCTTAGTTGGTGTCAACTGTTTTGCGATCTTTGAGGTGTCCAACAATGGCGGAAAATATGGCCGAAGGAGGTCCACATTGAACATTGGGTGTAAGCTAAGGAAGGGTGGAGTGTTGAGATCAAAATCATTGCTATCCACAACCTTGGTGATAGTGTAAGGCCCATAATGAAGCGGGTGAAGCTTCTGACGGGGCCTTTTAAGGTGCTCTTTCTGCAAATGTAACCAAACCTTGTCTCCCACCTAAAACTGGTGTGGTACCCGGTGTTGATCATGGCATTGCTTGTACTTGGCATTGGATTTCTGCAAAATCTCATGGACCTGTTGGCAGATGTGTTGAATCCACTTAATGAATATGGTGGATTTGTCGACCTCAGACTGAACATGGGAAGATTATTCCTATGTGGTTGCAAGAGGTAGTGCAACATCAATGGGACCCAAGGGTTGGAATCCCAACCCTAATTGAAATGGGCTATGGTCGGTGGAGCTATGGAGATCCCTGTTGTAGTTGTGTTGAACATAGGGAAGACTCTCATCCCATGTATGTGGATGCTTAGATTTGTACATGCACAGGATATGCACAATTATCTGATTGACGACCTTTCTCTAGCCATCGGTTTGGGGGTGGAAAACAATGGATTTAGTGAGCTTCATTTCCAAAAGTGACCAAAGACTCGACCAAAATGTGTTGAGGAAACTGTTGTCCCGATATGAGATGATGGTTTGTGGTATCCCAAAATGGACCCACACCCGTTCAAAGAAGAACTTGGAAATATCTACTGTTGTGATGCTCTTCTTGCAGGATGTGATAATGACCATCTTTGAAAACTGATCAACCACCACAAATACACGATCATTGTTGTTCTTGGTGGATGGAAGGATAGGCATGTAATCCATCGATATGGATTCCCAAGGCCTCTCAGGAGTAGGAAGAGGGGTGTATAAGCCTTGCTTCTTGATGGTTGGATTGGCAATGGCACATGAAGTTCAAGATATGATATACTTGTTGATGTCTTGTCAAAGTTTTGGACAATAAAAATGTTTCTGTAGAACAACCACATTTTTCTTGATGCCAAAATGTCCTGTCATCCGACTGTAGTGAGCCTCCCAAATCATATTTGCATGCTCTCTTGTGGGAACACAGAGGTGGCCCAAGTGGCATAACAATCCATCCTGTATGTGAAAATTAGTGACATTTTCTCCTGTACCCAAGAGATGATAGTTGGTGGTGAATTCAGGGTCACACTGATAAAGTTGGGGCCACTCAAATGCCTCATGCCCTAATCTAAAAATGAAAAGGCTCGAGTCTCTTTAAAATTGCAAGTGAAATTTGTATGTGCTTGGGTAATAGGATCAAGTTACAAACACATAAAAAATGATTTTTTACTTAATCATGAGCAGCATAAACATATAATAAAACCATCAAAGTAAACACATTAACACAATAGAATGATAAAGGAGTTCACCCCTCTCTTGGGCTACATCTCCTAGTCTAGCTTCCAATGGATCATTTTCATTAATTCTCAAAGTGTCAAAATCAGTGCTTTACAATGCTAAGAATGCAAAATAGATGGATTCAATGGCTCTAGAATGTCCAAAAACCCCTACTTGGTCTCTTCCTGCACCTGGTTTGGCCAAAACCTGAGTTGGAATCCCTTCTTGGAAGTTTTCCCAATTCTTTGTTGTCTTTTCTCCTCCAAAACGCACCTGTGTGAATTGAACCTAGATTTTGGGTGTTTCTCATGCCTAAACCCAACACCCATGCGTATCTCGCAAATTTAGGCAGTATGTCAAACAATTAGAGGGATAAGCACCTAAAAGGGAAGAGGACATGGTCACGTGGCCCCCCATGTGATAGGGCGTCAACCTGGATTTTCGCACCTGACCGACTAACCATTGGTTTCACCGCACATGTGGTCACGTGGCATAGATGCATGGTATGAGCCACAGGCTAGCACCATTGGTTCCCCCGTGCTCCTGTAGTAAAGTCATATGGTCATAAGTATAATCGAGGATTGGGGCTAAGCCCTGGCCTGTCTTCGCCCAACCAAGCAATAGTTCAAAATTAAATACTAATGGAATGGTATAGGGTTAAGAACTACATGGCATGCAGGATGGTAGTCCGACCTGTGTCAACACGTTTCCACTTGCCTTGGAGGTCGTGGGTTCAACCCCCGTGGACTCCAAAATTTTATACTATGGAGGGGTGCCACGTGGCAGCCCATGTCTGGGCCACATGGAACCATATCATTGGCTCATCACATCGCCACTTTTCGAAGCCAGATTRGTCCACGTACCATGCCAACACACATGCCATGTTAGCACCTCTGCCCATTCAATAACACATCAGCAGTACGACCCTGCTACATCAACATTATGGCTCTTCCATGTCAGTAGTACAGCCTTGCCACGTCAGACTGTACGGACTGTACAATCAACAAAATTTTTCTTGTTTGGCAAAGTGGAAATAACATGATATCTCTTACATAAGACATATGTTTGAACTCGTTCAAATTGTGTTGGGATCGTGAGGATGAGGCCTACGCACAAGTCCATTTTGAAACAATTTCGAGCACTTTATTTTTGAGCATATTTTGATCCCCTAGATCACTCCTCCCCATTGGGAATCTTTTAGACCTCCAAAAGACTACTTTTAGTCAATATGAAGATGAGGGTACAGTTCCCTCACCTTTCCAACCTCAATCCATTTATCCTTGCTTGGATTTGTGCCTTTAATACCAACTCGAAGGTATTCCACATTCCCTCGTTTTGAAGTACTCATCCTCCTGTCAAGGATTGTATCTTCATGCAGTTATGAAAGATATTCTGGAGAGAAATCATCTATAGAAGGAATCTGAACATTCTCTCCTTGATCATCTATCAAAGGAGGCTCATACAATATCAAATTCTCAACATTGACAATTGCATACATTTGCATATAAAGAGGCAAATCCAAACGAAAGGCATTGTTACCAATATTTTCAAGAATCTTGAAATGTCCATATCTAATTGGTTTCAGTTTTTTACCTTCTCCTTTAAGCCTCTCTTTGCTAATGTAAATCCAAACTTCATCTCCAACTTGGAAACTATGATCAACATGATGTTTGTCATGTCTTTTCTTGTACTTGGCTTGGCTCTTTTCCAATTGTTCTTGTACCATTTGATGCACCAACTAAATTTGTTCAATGAACTTCTTTGCTCTATCAATGTCATATTGACCATCAATAGCAATATATTTCCCAAAGAGAAAATATAAAGGATATTTTCGCAATTAACCAAAACATGCCTCAAATGGAGATGTTTGAGTCAAAGAGTGCTTATCCTGGTTGTAAGAATGTTGAATGTAGTGTAGGTTCTCATCCCAAAGCTTAGGATGCTTCCTGCAATAACCACGAAAAATATGTACTACTGTTATATTCACCACTTTTGTTTGACCATCGATTTTTGGATGAAAAGTTGTGCTCTTTTTCAGCTTGGTGTCCATGAGTGCCCATAAGCTTGACCAAAAGTTCCCAATAAATTGAGAATATTGATAAAAAATAATGGATTTGGGCAACCCAAAATGTACCTAGACATGTTGAAAGAAAATTTGTATCGTTTGTTCAGCTGTAACCTACTTCTTACAAGGCATCAAAATACACATTTTGTTGAAACGATCAACCACAACATAAAGATAATCATGATTCTTTTTAGACATAGCTAGACCTCCTACAAAGTCCATGGAAATGCTTTCCCAAGGACGAGAAGGAACCAGAAGTGGAGTATACAAACCCAACTTTTTGTTGTTAGGATTACTTCTAGCACATAAAGAACATCCTCTTACATATCTTGAAACACTTTCATTCATTTTAGGCCAATAGAAATACCTTTGCAAATTAGCCACTGTCTTGCCTACACCAAAGTGGCCAACAATAAGAGAAGAATGAGCTTCCCTTATGATGTTGACTCTTTCACCCTGTGGAATACATAGCTTTCCAAGATGATACAAAATCTTATCATGCACATGGTAATCCAATTCCTCAACTTGCTTAGAATGACACAAAGTTGCATAAACCTCTTTAAAATCAACATCTAAAGTATATTGTTCAACATAGCTCTCATGCATGGTAGAATTATGCTTAAGAATAACTGAAGCACTAACAATAGGCCTAGAAATCATATCAACAAATTTGTTATAAATGCATTTCTTATACCTTATAACCAAGTGGAATTGTTGTAGAAAACCCATCCATCTGAAGTGGCTTTCTTGTTGTAGATTTGTTTGTAATTGTAAGTATTGCAATGGTTGATGACCTATGTGAATGATAGTTTATTTTCCCAACAAATAATGTTTCCATTTTTTCACACTTTGTACCAATGCATACAACTTATTATCATAAGTAGGATAGTTAATCATAGCATCATTAAAAGTTCCAGAATGAAAACAAATGGGCTTACCATGTTGTAACAAGATTGCTCCCATTACATAATTGCTTGCATCTGTTTGGATCTCAAATGGATGTCTCAAATTAGGATGTTCAAGAACTAGAGTTGAACTAATCTTCTTCTTCAATGCATCAAAATCTTTTTGTTGTTTGCCTCCCCATTGGAGAACTTGCTTGATGCTTATCACTGCATGTAATGGAGTTGCAATTGAAGAGAAGTTAGCAATAAACTTTCTCCAATATTGGGCTACTCTCAAAAAGCTTCTTACCTCTGTCACATTGTTGGGCTTGGGCCAATCCAAAATGACTTTGACCATGTAAGGATCAATTTTCAGTTCTCCTCCTCCAACAATATGTCCCAAGTAAACAAGTGAGGTCCTTCCAAACTCACATTTAGACATCTTTAAAAACAAATTTTCTTTCTTTAAGACATCAAAAACTTGCTTTACATGCATAACATGCTCTTCACGAGATTTGATAAATATCAAAATGTCATTCAAGTATAAAATCACACAATCATCAAGAAAAGGCCTTAAAACATCATTCATGTCTCTCATGAATGTAGCAAGAGCATTACAAAGTCCAAATGACATTACCATCCACTAAAAAAAAAATTGCTTTGTTTTGAAAGTTGTCTTCTATGTGTCTCCTTCAACAATCCTAATCTAATGATATCCACTTCCCAAATCCAACTTAGTAAAATACTTAGCATCTTTCAATTGATCAAGAAAATCATCAATTATAGGAAGAGTATAATGATTCTTTACCATAATCTTGTTCAAGGCCCTGAAATCTACACACATGCGCCATGTACCATCTTTCTTTGGCACTAAAACAATTGGTGATCCACATGGCAATGTTCTTGGAATGATGACCCCTTTGTCAAGCAACTTTTGGATTTGTTTTTTAATTTCAACATTCTCCATGACTAACATCCTTTACATACCAATGTTTGGAAGAGGACAATATTGATGCAATTGTATCTCATGTTGGATACCCCTTTTTGGAGGCAATCCTTTTGGTTCCTGAAACATCTCATCATATTGGTTAACAACCTCATACAAATCAGATTTCAACTTTGCATCACAACCTTGGAAAGCTTCTTTTTCAACATTATCTTTGGGTTTGATCATCAAGAGGACAAAAATATTACTAGCATTAACTAATCTCTTCATTTGTCCAACATTTACAAGTGACAAATTCAACTTCTTTGTATGTGTCTAACAATGTACTCAACTCCATTTTTAAACAAATGATACTTGTTCTCATGACGATGAAAGATGGCTCTCCTATCATATAAATATGAGCTTCCAAACACAATACCACACATATCCAATGGAATAACATCAAGCTCTACCTCATCTATAAAATTTGCAGTGATGGAAAATCTAAGCTTACACCTTCTTATCACATGCAATTTGGCATTGTCACATATCCATCCTAGAGGGTATGGTTTAGGATGTGGACTAGTTTCCAATTTTAATTTCCTGACAATGTCTTTAGATATGAGATTTTCTTGAGATCCAGTATCAAAAATAGTATCTATATTGGTATGATTCCCTTATGTGGAAAAGCTCTATGCTTTATTTTTCATGTTGAGTTTCATTGAGGCTACTACTACTTGAAGAAATAGTAATTGCAATAGAATCCTTACCTTGAAAACCCATGGCTGTAATTTTTGTTTCATCACCTGAATCAGAACCTAAATCATGTTGTATAGTTGCAACAGTCTTTGGTTTCCCCTTGTTGTTGAACTTTTTGGGTCTCTTTTCAGGCTGAAGTTTCCAACAATGGTCTTCATCATGGCCGTCTTTTGAACAATGTTTACATGTGAGTTTTTCTCCCTCTTTCCTGACTGAAGAATTATTTCTTCCATTTCCCTTGAACTTTGTCTTTCCTTTGTGTCCATGAACAAAAGGTTTCTTGCTGCCCTCTTGAGGTTTATTCCTCCATATTGCTTCCAAATGAGTTTCCTATAAACAAAATTCATCTAGAATTGTAGGGTTAAACATAAGTATTGTTTCCCTCAAGTAGCTATGCAATTCTCCAATATATTTGAGTAAAGTTTCTTGAGAAGATAAATCTATACCCAAAATCAAATCTCTTCTTCTAAATTCTTGAGTGTAGCTTTGCACACTTTTCCCTTTATCTTGTCTAAAAAATCCATAATATATTTTTGCATGTATGCTAATGGATAAAATTTTCTTTTAAGTGCAACAATAAAATCATTCTAAGAGGATAAAACTTTAACATGTTTCTTCATGTCCTCTTGAGTTTTGGATTCCCACCAAATGAGTGCTGCACTTTCCAATCTAAGAGAAGCAAGTTGAATCTTAGTTTCATCATCTTTGATTCTTTGTATACTACAATACACTTCAATCTGACGAATTGATTTATCCAATTTCTCAGCATTTACCTCTCCATTGTACATAGGAAATTCAAACTTAATGTCAAGCTTAAGAAAAGGAGTTTGTAGAGGAATTTTACCATGTTTCTTTGGATAATTTGGAGGTGGTTGTGAAATGGTAGAAGAAGTGGAAGATGGAGGTGAAGGAGGTGGAGTATCACCATTCCCTCCATTTCCTTTTGGAGTTTTATCACCACTATGTTCACTACCCTTTGGAGGGTTTGAACTTGCAACCTTGCATTTATTTCTTCAAATAAAACTTTCACGATTTATGTCATATCATAGAAATATTTTTTGAAAATTTCATCCTCTGAAGTAAGAGTTTCATGACTCTCCTCTTGAGCCATACTTGGTGAATGTCTTCTTGAAGCTTGAGGTGATTGTGTGTTTCTCCTTCTTGAAAGTTTAGAACTTGGCTCTACAAGTTGACCTTCTCCTCGTGAGCTTCAACCTTGTAAGCATTAGAAAACAAACACTTGCAAACAATAAAACCTTCAAAAACCTATGCTATGACACCAACTTGATTTGAAAATGAAAAGGCTTGAGTCTCTTTAAAATTGCAAGTGGAATTTGTATGTGCTTAGGTAATAGGATCAAGTTACAAACACATACAACTTAATGAGTTTTTACTTAATCATGAGTAGCATAAACAAACAATACATCCATCAAAGTAAACACATTAACACAGAAAAATGATAAAGGAATTCACCCCTCTCTTGGGCTACATCTCCTGGTCCAGATTCCAAAATTAATGCTCAAAGTGTCAAAATTAGTGCTTTAAAATTATTAGAATGAAAAATAGATGACTTCAATGGCTCGAGAACATCCAAAAACCCCTAGTTGGGCTCTTCCTACACCTGGTTTGGCCAAAACCTAAGTTGGAATCCCTTCCTGGAAGTTTTCTCAATTCTTTGTTGTCTCTGCTCCTCCAAAACAAACCTGCGTGAACTGAACCTGGCTTCTAGGCATTTCTCGTGCCTAAACCCGACACCCACACACATCCCACAAATTCAGGCATTTTTTCAAACAATTAGAGAGATAAGTGCTTAAAAGGGAGGAGGATTTGGTCATGTGGCCCCCCATGTGACTGGGCGTTGACTTGGATTTCCGCACCTGACCGACTAACCGTTGGATTCACCGCGCATGTGGTCATGTGGCATGGATGCGTGGTATGGGCCGCGAGCTAGAACCGTTGGTTCACCCGTGCTCCTGTAGTAAATTTATATGGTCGTAAGTATAACTGAGGGTTGGGGCTAAGCCCCGTCCCTTTCTCCACCCAACCAAGCAATAGTTCAAACTTAAATACTAATGGAATGGTATAGGGTTAAGAACTAAATGGCAGGCGAGCTGGTATCCCAGCCTACGCCAACACATTACCACTTTCCTCAAAGGTCATGTGTTCAACCCCCACGGACTCCAAACTTTTATACTATGGAGGGGTGCCACGTGGCACCATATCACTGGCTCATCACATCGCCACGTGTCGAAGCCAGATTGTTCCATGTACCATGCCAAAACACATGCCACATCAACACCTCTGCCTAGTCAGCAACACGCCATCAGTATGTACCTTCCACATCACCAGTACATCACTGCCACGTCACTAGTATGACCTTACCACGTTAGACTATACAGATTGTAAAGTCAGCACAATTTTGCTTGTTTGGAAAAGTTGACAAAACACAATATTTCTCGCATGTGACATCTATTTGAACCTGTTTGATTTGTGTTGGGATCGTGAGGACGAAGCCTACACATGAGTCTGTTTTGAAGCAATTCTGAGCACTTTTATTTTTGAGCATATTTTGATCCCTTGAATCATGCCTGTAGGAATGGAGTAGTGTGGTGAGTGCAACAATAGGAGGATGATTGAGGTAGTCAACAACACGATTTGTGCTCCCTGTTTTATACTTGATGTTGATATGGAACTATTGTAGGTATGTGGACCACTTTTGATGGCAGTCATTCTGCAACTTCCCCTGTGTTTGTATGAACTGCAGAGGCTTGTGATTAGTGTGGATGATTGTATACTTTCCCAGAATGTAATGTTTCCACTAACAACGGGCTTGCACAATGGAATACATTTATTTGGCATAGGTGGGGTATTTTCGAACACTATCTAAGAGTGTCTCATTATGGTATTCTATTGGATGACCATGTTGAGTGAGAACTGCATCGACAGCATAGTCGAAGGCATCAGTCTCAATCTCAAACTATTGTTGCAGATCAGGTAAGGAGAGTATTGGAGTTGAGCACAAGAGATGCTTCATATCATAAAATGCTCGTTGTTGTGCTTTCCCCCATGTGAACTTTGCCTTGCCACCACCCTTGGTTACTTGTTTGAGGGCCCATGCAATATGGGAGAATCCCAACACGAACCTCTGGTAGAAGTTGACAAGTCCCAAGAAGCTCTGAAGCTTAGTTAGTGTGGTCGGGGCTAGCCAGTCACGAATGAATTGGATCTTAGTTAGATCCACATGTACCCCATGCTCATCAACAATGTATCCCAATTATTGGACCTTGCTCATGCCAAAGGATCATTTTTCCAAGTTGGCATATAACTTGTGTTGCCGCAGAGTGCCCAAAAGCTATTGAATATGCTTCATGTGCTCCTCCCAAGTTTTATTGAAGATGAGGATGCCATCCAGATATACCACAACAAAAGAGTTGGTGAAAGGTCTCAATACATCGTCCATCAATCTCATGAAATTTGTTGGTGCATTTGTTAAGCCAAAGGGCATGACCATCCATTAGAAGAGACCTTCTTTAGATTTGAAAGTTGTCTTCCATACATCAATTGGTTCGATGGGAACCTGGTGGTAGCCAAACTTTAGGTTAATATTGTTGAAGAACTTTGGCCCCTTGAGTTGGTCAAGAAGGTCATCAATTCGGGGATTGGGTACCGGTTCCTGACTGTGATTATGTTTAGTGATCTGTAATCAATATAAAGCCGCCAGGTCCCGTCTTTATTCTACACCAGCACAATCGAGTTTCCGCAAGGAGAGGAGATGGATCAGATGTTCCATTTTTGAAGCATCTCTTGGATATGGTGCTTGATTTTGTCATTTTCCCTCAGTGAGCCACAATAGACTGGTCCATTAGAAAGAAGGGCACCGAGGTTTAGATCAATTGGATGCTTGAATTCGCAGTGCGTTGGTACCCCGATGGGTGAGGAAAATATTTCTTTGTACTCTTCCATGATCTTGTCCACTTGTTGTTGCTACAAAGAGAGGCTTTGTGTGGAGGTCACAGATGTGGTGGCGACCTTCTGCTTACTATGAGCACGGATCATAAATAAAACAAACTTCTTGTTCTGTGAAATGACCTTACTACATTTCTTAGAATAAATTAAAGAAATAGAAGTAGGCATTGCTACCTCTAGTATCCTATACAATTGTCTACCCAAAGTAATAATAGCATTGTGGGGTATAGACTCATACATAACATGTTTCTTCCACAAATATGGTTTCCCTAAAAGAACATCAAAAAATTCAAGGGGAGCATGTTGGCCCTTAGTTATGGATTAAGGAATAAATCGAAGAAAAAGGAAGGGAAAAGGCGAAGTACGAAATGTGCGGAAGGCACATTGAATGAGGATGTGTTGAAGTGATCAAAGAAGAAGAAAAGAAGGAGTGAAGTAAGGGAAAGTGAGCCTTTGGATGAGAAGATCGAGAAAGACAGATAATAAAGGAAGATAGATCGTAGACAACTCAACAAGTGGGAAGAGACATCAACGAGTGCTTTGGAGTACCTCATGGAAAAGACAGGCTGGCGAAGCTCTGAAAATGCGGGTCAAGTGGACCTAGGGTTTTAGACACCTAGGGTTTTGGTGTTTAGGGTTTTGACACCTAGACTTTCACTATGTAATGTATAAATAAAGTTCTATAAGACCGAGGAGGGTTGGTCCGAAGTTGGTCATTGTGGTTTAAGAGTGTGATTATTGTTGTTGTGCGAGAGAGAAGTGTTGAGCATGAGAGAATTCTTGTATTGTAATATCTTCAGATGGGTGTGAAGATCAACCCTATAGTTGGGTGTGAAGGGAGGAGAGAAGAGGGAAAAAGAGAGATAGATCTGCAAGCTAAGTGCGTAGATATAACTGTATGCTTTCACATAATATATTAAGAAACACATTTTTGTGGATGTAGCCCTAGGGAGAGGGTGAACCACGTAAATATTGTTGTTTATGTGGTTGATGTTGTGTTCTTTACCTTCTATTAGGTTGTTATTGCATGATTGAGTTAGATCTGAGATATAACTGTGCAAAGTAGGCCTAAGTTGGTAAATAATATCTAGTTGTTGTGTGTTATTGTTATGGATCTACCTTGCATTTCCTCTGGTTGTAGACACCTGTGTCTTGCAACCCCCTATTTCTACTTCGGGTGAGACTGCATCTGCTTCGCAGGTGCTGCCAAAAGGGCCAGTAGTTAGGGATTGTTGGTGCCTTGTAAGAGTTGAACCCTGGGTCTGCCCCTGTGCCAACAAATGGTTCTGTTGTTGGGACTGAGATCTTCTTAAGGGAATGTCAAGGTGGTTTCCATCGAAGACAGAGATTCAGAAGTGAATAGAAGAACAAGAAAGAGACTTCGTCAAAGCTCGGAACAAAAACCCTAGCTTTAGTATAGAGGATTGGTTGGGAAGATATATCTTTACTGATATACACGAGAATTTCTTTGGAGGAATTCATAAGGAACTATACAAGTGGTTATCCATATTAGCAGATACTCAATTTGAGATCAGATCTAGACCACCTGTGGTTTGGATGTTGTCGCTGATCAAGAAGGTCAAGACAGTTGATAATGTTGTTTCAAGAGCAGTAGATCATTGGTTTGATAGTACTATTGGAGGGTACATTACTGAGTTTTCTATTGATAAGGTTGAGTCATATAGCCAAGTTGTAACACACCCACTATCATAATTTTAAAAACTTTGGATTAATCTCCCACATGTGAGAAATCTCCAGAAAACCAGCATTTGCGAAATGCCAACCCCTGGTTAAATATCGCGATTCGGGGTCTCTAATGTCAAAACTCATTCACCCCCATGACTCGCGATCCTCCGAATTCCGATGCGCTCCTCACGCATTAGCTCCCCAGGCCAAGCCTGTGGCTCACTGCCTTTACGGTCGTGGTCTTACCTCCTTTCGGGGCAACTCCTATCGGAGTTTCGGGTTTTCTGATGTCGCAATTCACGAGTCCTCGGAACTCGTGATTCTCCAATCCCCGATATGCCCCTAACGCATTAGCCCTCTAGGCTAGCTCCGTTCTCATGTGACTTGCTACCATATGTCCGCAGCTCTATAGCTACCCATCGGGGTTTTGGGGTTTATGATGTCGCGATGCACAAGCCTTCGCAAATTCCGATTCCCCGATCCCCGATGCCACTTGGCGTAGACTCACGGCCAAGCTTGATCTTCCGACATCTGTCCCTTGTTCTGGCGCCTATGGCCCACACTCCTTACGATGGCGTGGAGTGACACCTGTCCTCCACTGGAGTGCTATGACTAGGGGACCATCGCGTTTCGGGATTTCGTGATTCCTCCTATCGTGAGTTTCTTGTCATCGAGAATCCTGAATTGCCGAACCCCGATCCCTCGGGATCTTCTGACATGTGTCCTCATCATGAACGGCTCAGATCTCATCGGGAAATCGTGGATCGCGATTTCCTGTTGCACAATTTCCTTATCATCGAAAACTTCGATGAACAAAACTCCGAAGGCACCCGATCCTTTTCCACCTGTCCTCGCGGACAGACGGCCCGGATTGATTCTCGGGGTTTTGGGACTTATGATGTCCTGGTTCTCATGGCCTCGAGAACTCTGATTTTCCGATGCGTCAAACTCCGATAGCGCCTTGATCTCCGACACCTGTCCCTCATATGGATGACTCAGATCCTATCGGTAAATCGCGGATCGCGATTCTGGATGGCAAGGGTTCTATGTATTCAGAAACCCCGATATGCCGAACTCCGACTCTCTGAGATCCTCTGCCATGTGTCCCTGCTGTTGGACGGCTCAGATCCTATCGGGAAATCGCGTATCGTGATTTCATTATGTATGAGTCTTTTGTTTCCGGAAACCCCGATTTCCCGATCCCCGGCTTTACGGGATCTCCTGACACACGTCTTGCACAATGGATGGTACATATCTGATCGGGAAATCGTGTATCGCGATTTCAATATGTAACGGTTCTATACTCCCTAAATCTCCGATGGTAAGAATCCCGACACCTCCCAAACGCTGATACATGTCCTTCCGAGATCAACGGCTAGGATCTGTTCTCGGGATTTCGAGGACCACAAGGTCTCGATTCTCAGACTCAGCAAAACCCCGGTGACCCTGTTGTCCCGATGACTTCTCCGGGATTTTGACACGTGTCCTTCCGAGATCAACGGCTAGGACTCTTCTTCTGCACACTAGAGTTTAACTCCGGCGCATCTTCTCGAGATCTGACGATTGTCGGGGCTATGATCTAAGATCCGACGATTCAGATCATTTCCTCGCATGCCTACCCTTGCGCTTAACCCCTGCGCAGCTTCTCCAGATCCAACGGCTGACAGGTAGTTGGACCGAGATCTAACGGTCCAGATTCGTTCTTTTGGGTCTTGGAGTTTACGATCACAATTTCTCGTTGCTCACGATGATATAGGGCAAAGGCGCAAGGTATGTAACACCTGCGTTACTTTCGTCAATCTAATGGTCATGGATGACTATGGACCCTCCGACGAGATCTCATCCGTCAACTTATTTATTGCACAACACTACTATCTTGGAACCTCAATAGGATCGTTCTTCCTCGTACAGGGTTAATAAGGCCTGTGCGTTCGAATCCTTATTCTGGGTTCTGGGTGAACCTTTCTGAGGAGGGAATCTCTGTGAAGAGATCCTTACCGAGTCATTCCCGGGAGCAGATAAAGGAAGACAACTTCCCAAGGGCAGCTGGGCATGGTTAGCTTCATTTTATTGACGTAATTCGTGCATGATATCCTTTGTAATAAGCATATATCAACTTATTCGTATCAAACACTACGCGGACACTCGTATGCTTTAATTCTTCACAATTTCACAAGTTCTATGAGCTAACATCTACTCCATATTAACAATTGTTGTACAGACAATTCCTTCACAGGAAACATTTACAATTCCACAGTCCATGAATATATGTGACAACATATAAATTTCAGAATGCAATATAAGCAAAACACTTATCAGAAATAACTTCAGCAATGGAAGCGACTGCTGAGAGGGGTGCTCGTTTCCAC
Source organism: Picea mariana (assembly GCA_032191745.1). Taxonomy (NCBI): domain Eukaryota; kingdom Viridiplantae; phylum Streptophyta; class Pinopsida; order Pinales; family Pinaceae; genus Picea; species Picea mariana. The sequence goes on along the minus strand of JASDQU010108211.1, from coordinate 121,375 downwards.
CCAACCGTAGGCGTAGTGACTCCTACTGGATTTACCACTAGCCACCCCCGAGATGAGAACACGATGTCCTGAGACCTACATCTCTCTGTCTTCCAGTGCCCAGGAGCGATGGTTTCAATCCTCCCTCTATGCGATCACTCACTCTACGTAAAATTGCCAGAGTTCNGGTGCTCGTTTCCACCCAACCATAGGCGTAGTGACTCCTACTGGATTTACCACTAGCCACCCCCGAGATGAGACCACGATGTCCTGAGACCTACATCTCTCTGTCTTCCAGTGCCCAGGAGCGATGGTTTCAATCCTCCCTCTATGCGATCACTCACTCTACGTAAAATTGCCAGAGTTCCCCTCGCGTCTTCCCCCGTCAATCGTTCCAACCATACGCCTTATCCTCTCGCGAGGTTGCGTGTGGCATGATTACCCTTGCGCTGGTCAGTCGTGATGGCTCTACGGATAGGTGGTTCACCTCCCCATCCCTCATCAAGCCATCCACCTACCAGCCTGCAAGGCATTTATTTCAGGGCTAGCGAGCCGCTTTTGGTTCTCCGGGCCAGTGGAGTCCAAATACGGTATTTTTAATCCTTGGTGGAAGTTAACGCCCCTTTTTCAAGGTGCCCTCCACCACCATCGTGGTCTCTTTTCCGCACATCCCCTCTCAGCAGTTCTGCAATAAATTCAAACTATCATTTACATTCATTGACCTCTTCCTGTAGGTCCATTTACAGCACACATTCATACTTAGGAGTTTTTCCATAGTCCTTGGCCAGTTCAGTTATATTTACAATCTGGGGGAAACAGGGTGTTACAATTCCCTCCCCCTTAAAAAGGAACATTGTCCTCGATGTTCTTAGCTACTAACATGAATTACATGTACAGAAGTAAACAAAATTGGATATGCCTGTCTCATGGCATCTTCCATTTCCCATGTAGCCTCATTTGGGCCAAAATGTTTCCACTGCACCTTGACCTGTGCAATGGTTCTGTTCCGAAGTTGGGTTTCCCTTCTGTCCAATATGCACTGGGGTTCTGGTAGGAATTCTCCCTCCGATTCCACCTGGATCACAGACCAGTCAATTATATGATTGGCATCATGTACATATTTCTTCAATAAGGAAACATGGAAAACATTATGTGCTTTTACTGTGGGAGGAAGTGCTAGCCGATAGGCTACAGGTCCCACTCTGTCTAGAACCTCAAAAGGTCCACAATACTGGGGTGCCAATTTGGCACAAGCCCCCATTTTTAGAGAACTCTTTCTGGGCTTAATTCTGATATATACATGATCTCCTGTTTGGAACTCTCTTGGAGTTCTCTTTTGATCAGCATAGCTTTTCTGTCGGTTCTAAGCGACCTTCAGATTTTGTTTTATCTGAGTCACTTGCTGTTCCATTTCTTTCAACATGTCAGGTCCAAAAGAAATCCTATTCACGGGATTGCTCCAGCTGACTGGAGTATTACATTGTCTACCATAGAGGACCTCGAATGGGCTCATCTTTAAGGATGCTTGGTAGCCGTTGTTGTAGGTAAATTCTACCAATGGCAGGTAGTCTTCCCATTTCCTAGGCTGGTGCATCACATGCATTCTTAACATGTCTTCTAATATCTGATTTACTCTTTCTGTTTGTCCATCGGTTTGAGGGTGATAGGCGGTACTAAACAACAATTTGGTCTCTAATCCCGCCATCAGTGATTTCCAGAATTTGGAAGTGAATTTTGTGTCTCTGTCAGATATTATCTCTTTCGGCATGCCGTGCAGTCGGAACACGTCTTTCATAAATACCTATGCGATATCTATCACCTTGCAGGTCGATTTGACTGGAATGAAATGAGCAGACTTGCTCAGTTTATCGACCACCACCATAATGGCATCATTCTATCTGGTTGAAGTCGGTAATCCGGTGATAAAATCCATGGATATGGTTTCCCATTTCCATTATGGATGGGTAAAGGGTGCAGTAATCCGACTGGGTGTCGATGTTCTGCTTTAACCTGTTGGCATTCTATGCATTGGGCCAAATATTTGGCTATGTCCTTCTTCAATCCCGGCCAGAAGAACTGTTTTCGGGTGGCAGTAATCATTTTCTGGTATCCTGGGTGACCAGTGTAGGGTCTTTTATGTAGTTCATCCATGATGAACCTCTTCAAGTCGTCACAATTGGGAATGTACAGTCTATCTCTGTACGCAAGTAGACCTCCTTCGGTCGTCTGATAGCCTTTGTATTTTACTCCAGCGGGTTCTTGCTGTAGGTACAGGGTTACATTTCGGACGAAGGAATCTATTTCTTGTGCCTCTTTGACTATGTCCTTGATATCCGTCTCACAGGTACTCACCGCGGCCAGGTGAATCGTTCTCATGCTTCCGCTAAGGGCATCGGCCACCCTATTCTCCTTACCTTTGATGTGTTTGATTTCAAAATCAAATTCGCTAAGGAGGGCCATCCGTCTAGCTTGTCTAGTATTGAGCTTGGGTTGATCAAACAAATACCGTAATCCACAGTGATCTGTCATAAGTACAAATTTCCTTCCCAGGAGGTAATGCCTCCACATTTTTAAGGCATGCACTATGGCAGCCAATTCTAGATCACGGGTCACATAGTTGACCTCATGCTCATTCAATTTTCGGGATTCATAGCAGATCACCTTTCCTTCCTGCATAAGGACTCCCCCGAGCCCTCCTTTACAGGCATCCGTGCACACAAGGAAGTCAGCTTCTGGGTCAGCAATTTTCAACATGGGTGCGTGGGTTAGTAAATGTTTCAAGGTTTGAAATATTTCCTCACATTGCTGTGTCCACAGAAATTTCTTTCCCTTCTTCTGGAGGGCAGTGATTGGACAACCAATCTTGGAGAAATATTTTATAAATCTCCTATAGTATCCCTCCAATCCCATGAAGGATCTAATGTCTGAGACATCTTTTGGGGTAGGCCATTCTATGATAGACCTGATCTTGTCAGGATCTACCGCTACCGCTTCCTTGGACAGAACATGTCTCAAGTAGTGTATTTGCTTCTGAAAGAAGTCACACTTGCTGAATTTAGCATAGAGTTGATGCTCTCTTAGCACTTGCAGCACAAGTCTAAAATGCTCTTCATGTTCTTCTCTATTCTTAGAGTAGATTAAGATATCATCAATAAAAACTAGTACAAATTTATCTGGAAATTTACTGAGTACATTGTTCATTAGGCACATGAAAGTAGTAGGGGCATTGGTTAACCCAAATGGTACTACCACAAACTCATAATGACCATACCGTGTCCGGAAAGCAATCTTATGGATGTCTTCACCCTTGATTCGGACTTGATGGTATCCTGACCTCAAGTCAATCTTTGAGAAAACAGACGCACCTCCCAATTGGTCGAATAGATCATCGATCCTGGGCAAGGGGTTTTTGTTCTTTATGGTTACTTTATTAAGTTGTCTGTAATCTATACACAGTCTAAGGGTGCCATCTTTCTT
>JASDQU010108211.1:65117-117869 GCA_032191745.1 Picea mariana | reverse complement strand
CTCCCCAGGGGGACACGCTGGGTCGAATATAACCCTTATCCATCATTTCTTTCAATTGCAATTTGAGTTCAACTAATTCAGGCATGCTCATCCGATAGGGTGTTCTAGACACTGGCACTGCTCCTGGTGCAAGTTCTATTGAGAAGTCAATGTCTCTTCTCGGAGGTAGACCCGGTATCTCTTCTGGAAACACATCTCAGTATTCTCTCAAGATAGGGTGATCTTCAGGGCTTGGATCTGCACCTCCGGTTGTTCCCAACACCTGTACTGCATATAAGGGACATCCCTTTTGGCAATATTTCCTCATTTGTAATGCTGATATTTGTCTCACCAAGACCGGTTTTTGGATCCCTTGAAGGGTTATCCTTTTTCCTTCTTCGCTCACACATTCTAAGGTTTTATAGTAACAGTCCAGTTTGGCTTTATGGGCGGCCAGCCAATCCATACCAACCAACAGATCGTATGACCCCAGGGGTAATACATTAAGGGTTACTTGGGTGGGAAAATTACCCAACATTAACTGGAAGGTTGGTACGACCTCTACCACCTTTCTTTTGGTGCCCGTGGCTAACTGTACCAACCATGGTTTAGTTTGTTTTTGTGGTTGTAGCTTACACTTATCAACAACTTTAGGGGATATATAACTCAAATTTGAACCAGGGTCAATCAAAACAGATACCAGATGGTTGAAGATCATACCTTCTATTTCCACCACTGAAGCTTGGTGATCAGCTTGGTTATTATCCAAGGCTGCATAGATCTGTGGCACACTCCTTGCCACATCATTGACCGTAGTAGATTCTTGCATGTTATAAACTTTCCGACTGTTTGGCTGTCGGAGTGGACAGTCTCTCCGAAGATGATCTCCCCTGCAATCCTAGCATTCCAACGGTTTTCTCCTTCGGTTATCAATATTTATTGGTATAAGTCCAGAGGTTTTATCTCCATCCGCAGAGGGAAAGTTCTGCTGAAGTACACTCCGGGTCGGGAAGTTCATTCTGTGGTTCTTCTTGTAGTTTTTAAATCCCGAGGATTTTCTCCCTTTCTTCTGAATTTTTGAACCATTCTTTTGTTTCCAGTCTCCACGGGACTCTGCCCGATGTCCATATTGCTCATGACAATATGTTGCCTTTCGTATAGTATCTTCTAAGGTATTTGGTTCATCAAACTCAATTCGGTTCCGGTATTCCTTGGGTAGCCCGCTGATGAAGCGTTGTGCCTTCTCCTTCTCTGCTTTGATGTAGGGTACGTACCTCAGTAAGTCAAGGAATTTGTTGACATATTCCTCCATGGTAAGTTGTCCCAGTTTGAGTTCATAAAACTCTTTAGCCTTCTCGTCGAAATACCTTTTTGATAAATACTTCTTCCGGAAGTACTTCTCGAACCGTTTCCAAGACAGGTCCTCCTCGCGGACCCCTTTCATATTCTTAAGGTCTTCCCACCAGATGGAAGCCTTCCTGTTCAGATTGAAAGTGGCCACTCGGGCCTTCAGATTCTTTGAAAAGTCATGGACTCTGAAATATTTCTTCAGTCCAAGTAGCCAGGCCTCGGCTTCCTCTCCCTTCTTTATCTCACCATCGAAGGAGGGAGGTTTGGCCTTTCTAAATTCCTCGAATTTGTGACTCTTGGAAGTCTTTTGCTTCTTCTGTTTTCTGCAAGAATAGGAACTGGTCCTGCTTCTAGAAGAGCCTTCCAAATCAACGAATTCCTTCTCAGTGGAATCGTATGGCACTGGTCCTTTACCTCTGGGGTGGACCTTTCTGGATGTGCTTCTCTCAGTGTGGCCACTGACACGGCCATGATTTTGCATTTCAGGTTCATGTTGCATTTGTCGTTGTAGGTCAGATAGGCTCTGCAGTAGAACTGCATTAATTTCGGTTTGTTTTTCTTGTTCTTTCATCATCCTTTCATTATCGGCCTTGCAGCTTTGTAATTTGACCATGAGACTCCTCACAGTCTTAGCTAAGTCTGTAGGGGTTCCTACTGCTCTTCTTTCATCAGACTCCTTGTCTCTGTTGTGGGAGCCTTCTCCCGCCTCCTGGTGAGTCACCATAATCTGTGTTTGTAGACTCCCATGGTTGATCGTCCGCTTGAATGTGAAGACAAACGCTGGATATTAGTCAAGAATTAAATATATATTCCATAATTTGTGCATAATTCCACAATTCTTTAACATGCATACACAGTCGGGTGTTCATATTCCAAGTTTTTAATCTTGGATAAGATAGTTAAGTCAGGGGTTACTCCTCATAGGAGTGTTTCGTACGAGGTTTATGCGCGACTGGTGCGACTGGTGCATGAGCCCAGTCAGGCCGAGTGTTGTAACCATGCTCTGATACCACTTTGTAACACACCCACTATCATAATTTTAAAAACTTTGGATTAATCTCCCACATGTGAGAAATCTCCAGAAAACCGGCATTTGCGAAATGCCAACCCCTGGTTAAATATCGGGATTCGGGGTCTCTAATGTCAAAACTCATTCACCCCCATGACTCGCGATCCTCCGAATTCCGATGCGCTCCTCACGCATTAGCTACCCAGGCCATGCCTGTGGTTCACTGCCTTTACGGCTGTGGTCTTACCTCCTTTCGGGGCAACTCCTATCGGAGTTTCGGGTTTTCTGATGTCGCAATTCACGAGTCCTCGGAACTCGTGATTCTCCGATCCCCGATATGCCCCTAACACATTATCCCTCTAGGCTAGCTCCGTTCTCATGTGACCTGCTACCATATGTCCGCAACTCTATAGCTACCCATCGGGGTTTCGGGGTTTATGATGTCGTGATGCACAAGCCTTCGCAAATTTTGATTCCCCGATCCCGGATGCCACTTGGCGTGGACTCACGGCCAAGCTTGATCTTTCGACATCTATCCCTTGTTCTGGCGCCTATGGCCCACACTCCTTACGATGGCATGGAGTGACACCTATCCTCCACTGGAGTGCTATGACTAGGGGACCGTCGCGTTTCAGGATTTCGGGATTCCTCCTGTCGTGAGTTTCTTGTCATCGAGAATCCCGAATTGCCGAACCCCGATCCCTCGGGATATTCTGACACGCGTCCTCGTCATGAATGGCTCAGATCTCATCGGGAAATCGCGGATCACGATTTCCTGTTGCACAATTTCCTTATCATCGAAAAATCCGATGAAAAAAACTCCGAAGGTACCCGATCCTTTGCCACCTGTCCTCGCGGACGGACAGCCCGGGTTGATTCTTGGGGTTTCGGGACTTATGATGTTCTGGTTCTCATGGCCTCAAGAACTTCGATTTTCCGATGCGTCAAACTCCGATAGCGCCTTGATCTCCGACACCTGTCCCTCAGATGGATGACTCAGATCCTATCGGTAAATCGCGGATCACGATTCTGGATGGCAAGGGTTCTATGTATTCAGAAACCCCGATATGTCGAACTCTGACTCTCTGGGATCCTCTGCCACGTGTCCCTGCTGTTGAACAGCTCAGATCCTATCGGGAAATCGCGTATCGTGATTTCATTATGTATGAGTCTTTTGTTTTCGGAAACCCTGATTTCCCGATCCTCGGCTTTACGAGATCTCCTGACACGCATCCTGCACAATGGATGATCCAGATCCGATCGGGAAATCGTGTATCGCGATTTCAATATGTAACGGTTCTATACTCCCTAAATCTCCGATGGTAAGAATCCTGATGCCTCCCAAACGCTGACACGTGTCCTTCTGAGATCAACGGCTAGGATCCGTTCTCGGGATTTCGAGGACCACAAGGTCTCGATTCTCAGACTCAGCAAAACCCCGGTGACCCTGTTGTCTCGATGACTTCTCCGGGATGTTGACACGTGTCCTTCCGAGATCAACGGCTAGGAATCTTCTTCTGCACACTAGAGTTTAACTCCGGCGCATCTTCTCGAGATCTGACGGTTGTCGGGGCTATGATCTAAGATCCAACGGTTCAGATCGTTTCCTCGCATGCCTACCCTTGCGCTTAACCCCTGCGCAGCTTCTCCAGATCCAACGGCTGACGGGTAGTTGGACCGAGATCTAACGGTCCAGATTCGTTCTTTTGGGTCTTGGAGTTTACGATCACAGTTTCTCATTGCTCACGATGATATAGGGCAAAGGGGCAAGGTATGTAACACCTGCGTTACTTTCGTCAATCTAATGGTCGTGGATGACTATGGACCCTCCGACAAGATCTCATCCATCGACTTATTTATCGCACAACACTACTATCTTGGAACCTCAATAGGATCGTTCTTCCTCGTACAGGGTTAATAAGGCCTGTGCGTTCGAATCCTTATTATGGGTTCTGGGTGAACCTTTCCGAGGAGGGAATCTCTGTGAAGAGATCCTTACCGGGTCATTCCCGGGAGAAGATAAAGGAAGACAACTTCCCAAGGGTAGCTGAGCATGGTTAGCTTCATTTTATTGATGTAATTCGTGCATGATATCCTTTGTAATAAGCATATATCAACTTATTCGTATCAAACACTATGCGGACACTCGTATGCTTTAATTCTTCACAATTTCACAAGTTCTATGAGCTAACATCTACTCCATATTAACAATTGTTGTACAGACAATTCCTTCACAGGAAACATTTACAATTCCACAGTCCATGAATATATGTGACAGCATATAAATTTCAGAATGCAATATAAGCAAAACACTTATCAGAAATAACTTCAGCAATGGAAGCGACTGCTGAGAGGGGTGCTCGTTTCCACCCAACCGTAGGCATAGCGACTCCTACTGGATTTACCACTAGCCACCCCCTAGATGAGACCACGATTTCCTGAGACCTGCGTCTCTCTGTCTGCCAGTGCCCAGAAGCGAAGGTTGCAATCCTCCCTCTCTGCGATCACTCACTCTACGTAAAATTGCNAGAGTTCCCCTCGCGTCTGCCCCCATCAATCGTTCCAGCCATACGCCTTATCCTCTCGCGAGGTTGCGTGTGGCACGATTATCCTTGCGCTGGTCAGTTGTGATGGCTCTACGGATAGGCGGTTCACCTCCCCATCCCTCATCAAGCCATCCACCTACCAGCCTGCAAGGCATTTATTTCAGGGCTAGCGAGCCGCTTTTGGTTCTCCGGGCCAGTGGAGTCCAAATACAGTATTTTTAATCCTTGGTTGAAGTTAACGCCCCTTTTTCAAGGTGCCCTCCACCACCATCGTGGTCTCTTTTCCGTACATCTCCTCTCAGCAGTTCTGCAATAAATTCAAACTATCATTTACATTCATTGACCTCTTCCTGCAGGTCCATTTACAACACACATTCATACTTAGGAGTTTTTCCATAGTCCTTGGCCAGTTCAGTTATATTTACAATCTGGGGGAAACAGGGTGTTACACAAGCAGAGAGGTATTTCTTTAAGGGACCCAGAGGAAAGTTTTTACACTTTTTGAAGTTGAAGATCAAGATGTTATTGCATGAGAAGAACATATTGAAGATACAATAATCGCCTGGATTGAAAAGCTAATGTTAAAGAACTCAGACAATGACAATGACACAGAGGTTGGACATACGCGCAGTGGAAGAACCTTTAGATAGGTTTCTCTAGTAAACCTATTTGAGCAGAACCACGAACCACTGACACGGTATGAAGGGTTCTATAGTGGAGAAGAAGAAGAGATATTGAACGAGGAACAGTCAGGGTCCCTTAGGGTAGAGGAATAGAAGACTTCAGAACCTCGCCAAGAAGAATCAGAAACTTCAGGGACTACGTCGACTGTCGAAGTAAGTACCATTACTCCTCCTGTTTTTTTAGTAGCGTTAAGTAACCAGAGTAGTCAGAGTTGTCAGAGCACTGTTACCAGTAGTTTATTACATACTCAATCAAGAAACCTAGGAAGATCTATGGCAGATGAAATGAGGCTACCTATCTTTAGAAGAGATGGATTTGAAGATCTTGATCAACACTTGTTTTTATGCGAAGTTGTATGGAGTATTAAGCAAGTCAGTGACGAAGCTGTTAAGAGAGCTCAGTTTAGTACTACCTTGAGAGACCGCGCACTGAGCTAGTACATGAATTTTGTTAAAGGGACTGTACAGCCTAAACTGCTAAACGATATCAATACTACGCTGAGTGCAGAATTCAAGAAACCCAAGTTAGAATCACAGTGCATTACAGAACTGAAAGAAATCAAGCAGAGAGTAGCTAAACATGTTTGGGAGTTTGATCAGATATTTAAGACCTTGACAGGTCGTTTGAGTTTTTAGATCCCAGACGAGCAGAACAAGGAATGGTTCATTGTTTCCCTCTTACCACACATCAGAGTTCCTATGATGCAAAAGAAGGTTGCTTCATAGGCTGAGACATTGGAGATCACCATGAAACTAGAATCAACCCCTATGGGAGAATCCATCTCAGGTATGAGTCAAATTTTGAGTCAGCTAACTAGCTTGTCTCTGCAGGTCGAAGATATGAATAAAGAAAAAGAAAAATATAAAAGAGAATACATTTGGTGTATTAGATGCAAATAAGAGGGCCATGATAAGGAGAATTGTCCCCTATTTCATGAGTACTTGGACTTTGGAGCTCTGATCCCTTTGAAACATGTTACTCTACCTTGGTGCGAGGTATGTAGAAATAGACATTTCCCTGGTGAATGCTATTACATGCAAAATTATGTCCCGACACCTACAAATATTTACTGCACATACTGTAAATCTATGGGGCATGATGAGAAGGATTGTAGGGCTTATGACCTCTTGCATGAAAGTTCAAGAGATACATATAGAATTCAAGGAGAGATGCAACGGGATGGAAATGCTACATAGTTTAACTCTCCAGGAAGAGGAAACTTCAACCCTCACGGTGGATTCAAAGGAAGAGGATGAGGATATGGCATGGGTCCAGGTTGAGGTCAGATCATTTGTTATAACTGTGCACAACTAGGACACTTGGCAAGGGACTTCCAGAACCCTTGTACCACTTGTATCTACTGCAACTCATTTGAACATGTTATTGAAGATTGTTCTGTGTTGTTAGCCAAACTTCAAGAGAGATGAGGAGGAAACCAACAAGTCCAACTAATATCAGCAGAACCTCGCGATGAGGAACCCATATTCTTTGTTATCACTAGAGGAGGCACTGTTACAGGAGAAGACAAAGTGACTCGAGGAAAGACTATAGAAGAATCAAGGGTCAAAAGAGCTATAGAGAAGACACAAGTGTTTGATCCAAGGAAAGAAAATAAGACGTTTGAAGAGGCAAGAAGAGAATTTGGAAGAGATAAGGCTTTTTCATCAAAGACACAACCAGAAGTGAGAGAATGTGGGATGCCTCTGGAATTTGATCAGTCTACCTCGCCCGGAGAAGGAAAAGAGATAATAAAGCCTATGGAATTATTATGTATTTGCATTAATTTTATTAAGGATGAAAGAGTTGTGCAAGAATTACAATACTTTATTAGACAATATGAGATAGGGAGGGTAGATCCTCTGCTAAATAAAGCAGTACATCAATTATCTAGAAAGAGAAGGAAAAACAAGGAACTACACCTTAATGCTCAGATTGGGGACTATGACATACATTATGTGGTCCTTGAATTAGGGTTAGAAGTCAATGTTATGATGAAGTAGACCTGGGTACTGATGGAAAAACCTAAGTTGATTTACTCCCCTATCAGGCTTAGGATGGCTAATTAGCAAACAGTAAGCCCCTTTGGAAGACTGGAGAACATCCCTGTGGACATCGATAGGGTAAGAACGTTTTCGGACTTCGAGGTGATTGAGATAGTTGACGATAGCTTTCCTTATCCTGCATTGTTACGAATTGATTGGGATTTCAACAATTCCAATGTGGTTGACTTAAATAAAAGAAGAATGGCATTTGAAGTTGACATACTTAGGGTCATTGGACCTTTGGAACCTGATGAAGGTCGCAGATACATAGAACCCATAAGAGAAGAAGACCGTGCATATGAACTAGAGAATATATATAAATTGACAGCAAGACAACAGGATTACATTAATCCTACAGGAGATGGGAATTTAAGCTGGTTAAGTGACAATGCATGTTCATTAGATTCGGAAGAAGCACTGGAGAATTGACAGAACAAAATATAAGAATTTTTTGCGCGAAGGTGTGCTAGATTGACCAGTGAAGTTCGTTGGATCGGCACAAAAGTAATTAATCTTCCCACATTTGATCGTTTAAATCATTTAGAAACTTTCTTGTTGGAATTTGAAGAAATTGAACCAACAGAACAGAGGTTGTTGGCATGGACGAATCTTTAAAAGAAACGCCAATGAGATGGTGGGGAACACATAAGAAGAACATCGTGGATTGGGTGCAATGTCACACTTTGATGACAGTGTGCTTCTCAGACCAAGTCGAAGGGTGTGAAGTTTGATACACAGGTCAGAGTTGTCTGAAGGACCATGTGTGAAGTTTTGAGGAGGCCTAGAGAAACATTCCTCGGGAACAGTGGGTGCATAAATTCATTAACACCTTGGACACAACGTCTATTAATTGGTTTCTGCAAGTAGAACTATGCCTCACCACTTTAGATTGGTACGGAATGACTCAGAAATTTGTAGTTACATTTTTATTTGAGATTCAATGCCCCACATTAGATCAAGCTTTACAAGTTGTAAGATAGAAAGTCTTTGAGGAGGGCCCTAACCTCCCTTTGGAGAAAGAAGAAGATGAATGGATTGCACCTCTTTAGAAACTACAAGGTTGTTACAATATCAATGTTGACGAAGGCGATGATCCTCGGAAGGTGAACATCGCAAAAACTGAAGAATAAAGAGACATAAAAGTATCAGGAGTCAAACTACCTTTTATTGGGCAACCAATCAAAATCAAGAAAGTTAATATTGGAATAGAGCAAGCACCTAAGCTCGCAAACGTTGGAGATTATTGGGATGATGCCACTATTGATAAGATCACCAAATTACTGCATGAATATCAAGACTTTTTTACAACCAATTTCACCGACATGAAGGGCATTAAAGGGCCCATGGGAGAAATGAAGATCCCCTTGAAACCATATGCAAGGCCAGTCAAGAAGAGACCCTACAGATTGAATCCCAACTATAAGCAGAAATTCAAGATTGAATTAGACCGAATGCTGGAAGCAGGAATCATAGAACCCGTTGAACAATCAGAATGGATTAACCCTATGGTGGTACATCATAAGAAGACAAGAGAGATCAAAATCTATGTAGACTTAAGGAAACTAAACTATGCATGCTTACATGATCCATTCCCTACACTGTTTACTGACAAAGTGTTAGATAATGTAGGAGGACAGGAAGTTTACTCCTTCACAAATGGATTTTCAGGTTATCACCAGATCAGGATTGCTAAGGAAGATCGCCATAAGACCACATTTGCGACAGAATGGGGTTCTTTCTAGTACACAGTGATGCCCTTCAGATTGAATAATGCACCAACCATCTTTTCCAGGGTGGTGGTCGAAGCATTCAAGGAGTTTTTACAAAAAAAATTGGAAGTGTATTTTGATGATTGGACTATTTTTAGCTTATTGCAAAATCACATTGAATGCTTAAGACTAATGTTGGATAAGTGTAGGAAATGCCAGATTTCCATAAACCTAAATAAGTGTATCTTATTTTCACCCTTTGGAGTGTTGCTAGGCCATATCGTGTGTAAGCAGGGGTTGTTGGTAGATCCTTCCAAGATCGCCATCATTGTTGATCTACCTCCTCCTACATCGATTAGACAGTTGCGCACTGTGCTGGGACATATTGGATACTAAAAAAATTTCATCAAGGGATATGCACATATAACAACATCCATGGAGAAGATTTTAAAGAAATATTGTCAGTTTCAATGGTCAGAAGAATGTCAACAGAGCTTCGACACACTGAAATAGAAGATGGTCACTGCGCCTATTCTGGTTTTCCCAGATTGGAGTAAGTAATTCCATGTGCATGTCGATGCATCATCTATTGCATTAGGAGTTGTGTTAGCACAACCAGGAGTAGGAGATATTGACCACCTGTTATCCTTTGCTAGCACAAAGATTTCTACAGCTGAGATAAATTACACTACCACTGAGAGAGAAGGTTTGGCCATGGTGTACGCGCTGCAAAAGTTTCAACACTATTTGTTGGGTGGACATTTTAAGATGTTCATTGATCACTCTACGTTGAAATACCTAGTCAACAAGCTAGTGTTAGGGGGGAGAATATGCAGGTGGCTACTGTTATTCCAGGAATATGATTATGAAATTGTGGTCAAGCTAGGGAGAATGAACAAGGGACCTGCCCACTTGTCTAGGTTAGAACATGGAGAGGAACCTACCAGTTTGGAGGATACACTACCAGATACACAATTGCTGGCCATCAAAAGGGTTGATGATAAATTCGTTGATATAGTCCAGTTCCTCTCAATAGGAATGGCACATCATGAATATACAGTCATTCAGAAGAAATAACTGGTAGTTTGTGTTGCAGATTTTTCACTTATAGATGGACAACTATATAAGATGGGACCTGATGAGATCTTGAGGAGATGCGTTATGGAGGCAAAAAGACCACTGATTTTGACAAAAGAACATGAAGGCATCGCAGGAGGACATTATGCAGGGAAAGAAACAACGCAAAAGGTTCTTAGAGCTAGCCTCTAGTGGCCCACTCTACACAAGGATTCTAAGGAATACTACAAAGCCTACAACATATGCCAAAGAGTGGGGAAAGCTTCCAGAAGAGATGATATTCCTTTAGCACCTCATCTAACCTTACAGGCATTTGAGAAATGGGCTATTGATTTTGTGGGACCTATCAACCCATCAGGAAAGCGCACAGGTGATCGATACATCATCACTGCGACAGAGTATTTGACCATATGGGAAGAAGAAAGAGAAGTTAAGGACTGTAGTGCAACTACAATTGCGTGGTTTATATTTGATGATATCATCACCCAATTTGGATGCTCGAAGATCCTCATGAGTGATCAAGGTACACATTTTATTAATAAGGCTATTGAAGCCTTGACTCAAGAATTTGCAATCCACCATCAGAAGAGCACTCCATACCATCCACAGGCGAATGTGACAGTCAAAGCTTTCAATAAAATATTGGATACTACGTTGATGAAGATTTCCAGTTTGAACATGGATGATTGGGATTTGAGAGTACAATCAGTGTTATGGGCTTATATAACCACTTGCAAGAAGCTGAAAATGCACACTCCCTTTAAGTTGGTTTATGGTCTAGAAGTAGTGGTACCTATGGAATATTTGGTTCCTAGTCTAAGAATTGTAGCATTCATAGATATGGATGACACTGGAACTATTCAAGAAAGGCTTGCACATTTGGTTGAACTAGAAGAAGATGGGTTTATTGTAGGATTTCATCAACGGGTACAAGAGGAACGCAAAAAGGCCTACCATGACATACATATCAAGAAGAAATCCTTCAAGCAAGGAGATCTGGTATTGGTATATGACAACAAATTCATGAAGCATCAAGGGAAGTTCATGACATATTGGCTTGGGCCATATGAGGTTACCTATGTTACAAAAGGAGTTGCACAATTGAAGACTTTGAATGGAGAATGGAAGGAAGGTTTAGTGAATGGGAGCTGGTTGAAATTGTACTATGACAACTAGCTGCCTTGCAGCTTTCAGTAAAAGCATAAGAAGAAGGGTCTAGGTACCAAGTGCAGTTGAAACTGGGTACTAGACATAGAAGAGACAGTATGCACATGAAAGGGAGGGATAGAACAGAAAGAAATTTGAAGTGATACATAAAGGTCCAGTCTTACAGTGACTCGAGACGAGTCATAGGTGAGTGTTGGGGGCCTGTTGGCCCTAGGTTATGGATTAAGGAAGAAATCGAAGAAAAGGAAGGGAAAAGGAGAAGTATGAACTGCAAGGAAGGCACATTGATTGAGGATGGGTCGAAGTGATCAAAGAAGCAGAAAAGAAGGAGCGAAGTAAGGGAAAGCAATTCATTGGATGAGAAGATCAAGAAAGACAGATAAGCAAGGAAGATAGATCATGGACAACTCAGCAAGCGAAAAGAGACATCAACGAGTGCTTTGGAGAACCTAGCGAAAAATATGAAAAGGATAGGTTGGCAAAGCCCTAAAAATGCGGGTCAAGTGGACCTAGGGTTTTGGTGTTTAAGGTTTTGATACCTAGACTTTCACTAGGTAATGTATAAATAAAGGTCTAGAAGACCGAGGAGGGTTGGTCTGACATTGTTCATTGTGGGTTAAGAGTGTGACTATTGTTGTTGTGCGAGACAGAAGTGTCGAGTGTGAGAGAATTCTTGTATTTTAAGATCTTCAACTGGATGTGAAGATCAACCCTGCAGCTGGGTGCGCAGGGAGGAGAGAAGAGGGAAACAAAGAGAGGTCTGCAAGCTAAGTGCGCAGATAGAACTGTATGCTTACACATAATATATTAAGAAATGCAGTTATGTGGATGTAGCCCTAGGGAGAGGGTGAACCACATAAATATTGTTGTCTATGTGGTTGATGTTGTGTTCTTTACCTTCTGTTAGTCTGTTATTGCATGATTGAGCTAGATATGAGATATAACTATGCGTAGTAGGCCTAAGTTAGTAAATAATATCTAGTTGTTGTGTGTTATTTTTTTGGATCTACTTTTAATTTCCTCTGGTTGTAGACACCTATGTCCTGCAACCCCCTATTTCTACTTTGGGTGAGACTACATCTGCCTCGCAAGTGTTGCTAAAAGGGACAGTAGTTAGGACTTGTTGTTGCATTGTAAGAGTTGAACCCTGGGTTTGCCCCTATGCCAACAGAGAAATATCACACAATACCTCGTCTTTGAAGGGATTGATGTTGTAGGGTAGACGACATTGTTGGTTGACACGGATATCTCATCCTTGGCAAAGCCAACCGATGGTGTAGGGTTGTGGGTGCGGTGTTATCGACAGGTCTAGCTGCTTGACGACCTCTACTAAAATCATGTTCTTCTGACTACCACTATCAACAATGAAGTGCAGTGGAGTTCCCTTTACCCACATCTGTGAGTGAAATAGGTGTTCCCATTCCTCTGGTTCTTGTAGTTCACTTGGTTGGACTTTGGTGGTAGCGATAGTGGCTAAGGGTTTGGCATCGATGATCCTTTTCCCACTTTCTGGATTTAATTCAAAGTCAGAATGTTCCTCAGACTCAAAAGCTTTCATATTGTCCACCAATGACTACTTGGAGTGACAATATTCAGTGTTGTGCCAAGGGATTTTATGGTATTCACCCCATTTTCTTGTGTCCTTTTTCGTCATCTCATTACCCTTATTAGGTTGCGGCTTGGATTCGTTGGCATGAGTGCGACCATATTTTCTCTATCCCTTGTTTTGTGGGTTAGGGTCGCCTTTTCCCTGCTTCAGCTGTGAGGAGTTTGCAGATCCAAACTCTCGCCTCTTTTTCTTAAATTTTTGCTCAATAGTGACATCATATCTATAAGCCACACCTAATGATGCAATGTATAGAAACTCCATTTATGTTTGAATGTATCTATGCAAAAAGCTATGGTATTTAAGAACCATATGTTGTTTAGAGTCTTTGATACCCAATTTGGTGCGGAAGGTATGGAAAATATTGGTGAAATCTAGTATTTTCTGGGACACAGCATGGTCCATCTTGTGTATTGGTCCTCATAGCTTCCAATAGGGTAGTATTGTTCTTTAATGGCATCCCTAAAGGATTCCCATGTGGGGGTGATAAAAAATATTGCATATTACTCTATGGAACTTTTCTCAGAGTAAGTATCCCACCAGTATTTAACATGGGGGATGGCCTTGAGGAGTGCAAAAGCAATATTTTCCCTGTCAGAAAAATTGTGGATCGAAAAATACCCTTCGAGCAGATTCAACAATTTATCTACAACATCCGCATCTATCAGTCCTTCAAATAATGGAATATCAAAATTTACTGGTACCTTGAAGGGCATTGCATGGTTGCTTGATGAAGATGTGTCTCATGTGGGAAACTGCCAAAGGATCTGTGCAAAGTTGTTCATCATTTCATTCCTTTTTGTGCAAGGGCTTCTTCGAGTAACATTTTAAAAGGATCTCTTGCTGCATCATATTTCTTCTTGTCCCCCATGGGTTTTTTTCGGGCTCGGCGTGGCCGATCTTGCAAAGGCTCAACTGGTTCGAGTCCCAACTTATTGTACCCATATCTTTTCGGGGACATGCATGAAGAAAAATAAATGAAGAGCATAACGCTCTGATACCACTCATCTAGATTTATGAGTGAAATGAAAGGAATAACAAATTGAATACAATAGCACAGAGATATGGACAAAAACAATAGATATCCAGTGAACAATAACTTCTATTGAATAAATAAAATAGGCTAAAATTGTAAAATTGCAGAACTAGAAACAATTTGCTCGAATGATGGTAGCTATCTTTGAGAAAATATGTGGCTTGCTACGTGCATTTGTCTGAGAAGAATGATTACAATGAGGCTCAAAGGCCCTTTTAACATTACTCATGAATTCCAAAACCCTAGACATCCAAAAACCTAACTCTAGGAGATGAAACAACAAAAGTTATGTGGGCCCCGATGGGTAATTTGGTACCTCAACTTCCTGGGGTCGTAACTTTTGCATACGACCTTTGTTTTAGGCGCATGATAGCCCATAGAAAGGTCTTTTCAAGAACTACACATTATGCTATCAAAATTTGAATTAGTTTATAGTTTGACTATGGCACGCCAAAAAAACATTGTTTAGGGCCCCAAAATGACCCTTGAAGTACAAAAAGATGTGCTGACAAGAAAACTTCAAAAATAAGCCATTTGGATTAGGTGGGCGACCACCAATATCCACCTGGAAACTGTGTAGGGTTTCAGACAATCTCAGAAGTGTAGAACCCACAATTACAAACAATTACAGAAGAATGTGTTGAACTAAAAACTATCAAGAGGAGCCAGTAGAAATAGGTGTGTTGCCACCAATATCCACCTGGATCACATGCAATGCCCACTTAGATCATCCTCACTCTCAAGCCAAAAAAACCCTTCTACCGAAAACTCTTTACATATTTATAAAATGATACTAGGGCTTGGCTCGTTACAAAATGGACCAAAAGGTCTAATTACTTCTAACTAAATTCCACCTTCCATGTGCGTCAACCCTTGAAAATGAGCTAATTGTCTTCCTTTCTTCCATGTGTGCTTATCCTTAGCTGACTTGTCGCATGGTTTTCTCCTACATGATTCCCAAAACTAGTCCCAAAATGTCCTTCTCCAACAGGCCACCAACACTCACTTGTGGCTCATCTCGAGCCACTTAGTTCTGATGTTGTGTTGCTTTCAGTGCTGCAATGAAGTTCTCAAAAATTTCCCTGACAGTTGTGATATTTTCCCTTTCTTCTACTTCCCGCACCGATATCTCTTCTGCGTCCTGTGCGGTAATAGGAGTCTGCAACTTCTCTTCGCTCTCTTGTACTGCTTGCTTCAACTTGCCTTGTACTTCTATGATTTCTTCTGTTAACTTGAACACTTCTTCTTGCAGTGGCTCTAATTTCTACACCAGTGTATGTTTCTCAACCTTGATTTGATTTATCTCCTGGTTTACCTGCTTGTTCTCCACTAAGGCAACCAACTCTTCCTTTGTTGGTATAGTTTTCAACGTGTCTTGAATCTTCTGCACCTTTTCTTGCACTCTATGTAGCTTCTAGTCTAATCATTTTAGTTCAGCATTCTCTAGTAGCACAATCCATACTTTTGTGCTTCCTTCGTAAAGCTTCACATATTATTCATCCATGCTATTTATGCTCTCTACAATCATTGCATCTGTCTTCTCTCTCTTCTCTATTTCTTCCCGTGGCATACTCGATGTCTGGCATGCGTCCAAATAATTAATATTCACGTGGAAGCCCAAAATGGATTTACTGATCTTCGTGACTTTTATTTCTAAAGGGGTGTCTACCTCCATAGAAACTTTTAGAATGTTACTATAGACCCCTGTACCGCATGTTTCAATATTTTTTTCCTCTATGCATCCTCATCCCTCTCCAGCATAAGTTTATCGTATTCTACTTGTATCACATCATTATTTACAACTACCAAGTTAGTCAACTCTATCCACGTTGACACCATGCACAATTTAATTGCTTGCATGACACTTATCTACAAACTATGTAATACTTCTACGTGCAACTTATAAAACACCAAGTCGATATGACTAAATGCCTTTGCATGCTCCTGCAACTCTTCCATAGGGAACTCTAAATATCTTGTTGTTATCTTCATCACTCGACACTCCCCTGATGTTGCAGATGGTTGGGATGTCATCGGTTGCACCTCTATCGTGTTCGTCGTACTCTCCATATTTTCTTGTTCTGATGTTCTAACTAGCGCTATCCTAGTTGTCTCCAAAATTTGTCGAAGTGCAGTAATCTGCGCTTACGTTTCCAAGTTAATTTCTTCTTGCTTCTATGTTGCTTTCTCAAAATCCTCATCGATAACCTTCTTAACTCGATCCACGATCTTTCCTTAGTCATCCTCTATTAGGGCCTGGGTGGCCACTTTCTTTAATGCTTTCCTCTTTTTACGTTGTTGTATTGGTTTCCCCTTAGGGTGTTGTTTTCTTTTCACACCAACAGGAGGTGATACTTCACGCACATATTCATTTTGATTTTCTTTCTCTCCTTGTTCCTCTTCCTCTTGATATTTTTTTGGTTTTGTCTCCTTCTTTAGTTCTGTCTCTGGGATTCTCCACTCTTCATCCCAATCATTTATTGTCTAGTTGATGTCCTACTCCATCACTTTGTAATGCGTTAGCATCCATCGGTGAGATGGATCCTTCTTCACATAAATATAGATATGATGCATCCATTCCTTAAACCACAAAATACCTTTATATACTTCAACAATTTGTGGTGGAATGTGATGCATGTCCTTGATGCATTGTTGAATAACCTCCTTGTAAATATAAAAAGTAACAGTATTATTCATCTGTCACTTCTTATGCACAGTATTCCATAAAGACATATATCTTTCTATCACAAACAAATTATGGATCCCTTCCAAGAACTCTATGTCTTCGGGCTCCCTCCACGCAATCAATGCTATCAATATTAACAACCAGACATGGTGGAAATTTGTTCCTTTCTCCTGTGCCTCCCTATAGTCCATCAAAAACTGATTGATCAGAAAGGTCGACCACTTCATCATTACTCCTGATACACACTTTTTTGTTGTTGTTATCGCTCTCGTTGGTACCTGATACTTACGACATTTTCTTAAAAGCTTACATGCAAAAACTTGTGTTGTAAACATTATTGTATATTCAGTGATGCTCTCTACATCAACCCCTCATACTCCTCTATGTGTTCCATACTTCTCATTTATCCTCTCCGACAGTTCTTTCTCATTGGCCTTATCCTTGAATAATGGAAAAGGGTCCTCGCCTTGTGTAGGTAATCTCGTGATCCACACAATCAAATATGTATCTATCGACACGACTTTTTTCAGCCATAGGAATCCTCCATGATCACGACTAAGCAACAACTTAATGCATGCGTTGATTTTTGCACTCCTACAAAAATGGTGTATCTCCAATAGATTTAGAATCCTTTCTCGTTGTAACCCTATCACCCATTGCTTCGGCGTGAGTGTCATTACCAGTTATTTGGGTCTCATTACTGTCTGCAAATAGTTTTGGGGCGCTAGATTAGGAAAATTATTCACATGTGACAAGTTGTGGCATGAGTATCTCAAGCTCTCTATTTCTCCTAGCATGTCACCCTCAACAGTGACCCCAGGGGGAATCACTGGTGTAACCATGCCATGCTTGGCTTCCTTCTGTAGTCTGACCTACTTCGTTGTGGGTTTTCTTGATGATACATATGGTCAGGGAAAGTTTATTGACTGCTCTAGAAGGCTAAATTAAATTCACCCATATTGGAGCAGGCTATTTTGGGGTACAACACAACAAACAAGGAATACAACTAAGGAATGGACCAAAGGAAGCAACACGCGCCAGGAAATAAGGGAAAGCAGTGTGAAAAAAGGACATGAAAGAAATGCACTGGGAATTAAGGAGAAGAAGTGTAGATCCAAAGAAAGGAATGGTTGGATCGAAGACCAATCATGCGCAAGAAGTTACTAAGTGGACAAACCTAATCCACTTTGGGTTAGGGTTTTGGGTCTCTATTGTAAGGGGTTTTGCCCATTTTGGTATCATAAATAGGAATTGTAATATCTAAGGAGATCAGATATATATCATCTTATCTTTGGTATGTTTTGGAGAGTTTTGAGTTGCAGTTACTAGTTTTTGGTCAAGCTTTTTGGAGATGAGTCTATTTTGAAGTTGTCACTGAGGGCCAGGTCCCAAGTTGTGGATCTTGGTGCGATATTGGTCAACCTCATCATTATTAAACTTGTGATGTAATGCGCACAGTGAAATATTTTGATGAAGAATAATAAGAATCAAAAGATCTGTGTGGATGTAACCCAGGGGGGTGAACCAGGATAAAACATGGTGTTTCTATGTGTGTTTCTCATATGTGTTTCTTTTATATGATTTATGATGAACAAGTAAGTAAGTGAATGGATGTTTTTACAATGCACACTAGAATAGACATGTTATTGACTACATAATTAATGTGCAACCACAGTACAATAATGTGCAACCACAATACAATAATGTGCAACCACAGTACAATCAAGAACCACAGTATAATACACCGCGCATAGAAAATCAAGGAAACAGAGGAGGATTCAGAGGAAAAGGTTGTGGAGGAAGAGGATTTGGAGGAGTTAGAGGACCAATAGTTTGTCACAATTGTCAGAAACCTGGACACTACACAAGGGATTGTCCACAAAAACCTACGACATGTATGTATTGTCGCATAGTAGACCATGAGACAAAATATTGTCCGACACTTTTGGTAAAGATATCGGACAAAAGAAACCAGAACAATCAGAATGGTCAATGGATTGTTGTGGAAAACAAAGAAGAGGATAGGAAGAAGATGAATATAGTTACTAGAGGTGGATCCAAGACATGAGAATTTGCATCAAAGAAGGATCAAGATCAATACCAGTGGGTTAGGAAGAATACAACACCTCAACATAATTTTTATGCACGTAAAGAGAAGGAGACATTCAAAGAGACAAGACATGATATTTTGAAGGAAAACATTGCATCTACTTCAGGTACAAAGACAGTCAATGATATACCAGTCTATGACATGCATCATCTGTTTGATAAAACCAATAGAGATCAGCCATAAGAACAAGTAAGTAATTTGAGAAAATTTGTGTGGTCTTGTGTGAAGTTGTTGAATGATAAAAACTCTTTACAAGTATTACAAATTCTATTAGAGAAGTGCAATTCTGGAGAAGAAATGAAGTTAAAACACAAGAGATTCAATCAAGTTCGTAAGAAGAGAAGAACAAGTAGGGAATTCAGGTTGAATGAAAACATTGGAGATTTCGATTTGGGGGTTATCATACTAGACTTAGAATCTAAAGTAAATTTTATTCCTAAGAAGACATGAGAAGCTATGGGAGAACCTACATTGGGATTTTCACCTATCCAGTTGAAGCTAGCAAATCAACATACAGTGGTACCAATTGGTAGATTGAATGGGATACCAGTAGATCTATATGGTGTGTGCACCATGGTAGACTTTGAAGTGATTCACATAGTAGATAACACCTCACCATATCCATCATTGTTGGGACTGGATTGGGCTTTTGAAAACCAGACTATTATCAACCTGAAGACTATAAAGATGATCTTTGAAGTAGAATAATACATAGTTATTATGCCATGATATCCTTCAAAAGGAGGAAGGTATGTGGAACTTGCGACAAAATGTTTTATTACAGAAGACATAAACCAACTGTATAGAACTACCGCACGAGAAGAAGATTATTTTAACCCCACAACATATGGTATGTTGAGTTGAAGGAGTATCAGTTCCTATGCTTTAGACTATGAAACACGACTAGATAATTGGCAGCAACAATTGCATGATTTATCCACCAAAATATGCATAAGGATGACCCATGCACTAAGATGGGTTGGTACAGAGGTAAGGGAACCACCCACTTTTTATGGTCAGAATGATTTAGAGGAATTTTTAACAAAATTTGAGTTGGAAGTTTTTTAAATTCAGAGGTTACCATTTTTGGACATTGCTTTGAAAGATACACATGCACGATGGTGGGGTACACATAAAGAGAAGATCAATAAATGGTATCAATGCAAGAGATTATTGCGCATCATATTTGGTGCATAGTAGGAGAACATATATGTGGAGAAGTATGATGGAATGGGACAACCTCAATAGAAATTAGTAACACCAGAAGAGTGGCCACATCACTTTATTCACACATTAGAAGGAATCCCAAGGAATTGGTACACAGAATTGGAACAACGCATGGAAGCTACAAATTGGGAAGAGATGCAATAGAATGTTTTCATTACATTTACATTTGAGCATGAGAATCCATAAATAGTTATATCACTAAAGGTGGTAAGAGACATGATTTTTGAATAACCAGAAGTAGATATCGTGATAGCTTATCAGAACCAGAAGAGACAAATATCCAGATAGTTACTACATTGTTATCATGTTGTAGAGGAAGAAGACCTAGCAGCAGAAAACCCACGCAACATCAACATTACAAAAGTTGAAGGAGAAAGGGAGGTAGAAGATCCAAAGCTATATTCAGAAGATTATGCTGCACCATTGAAGATCAAGAAGGAAAATATTGGAACAACAGAAAACCAGAAGATTGCAAGCATTAGAAATTATTGGGACAATCAAACAATAAAAAGAATAATTGAGTTACTACGCAAGTATAGTGGCCTATTTCCAGTGAGATTTTCATAGATGAAAGGGGTTGTAGGATAACTTGAAGAGATTGATATCCCTTTGAATCCAGATTCCAAACCAATAAAACAGATACCTTACAGGTTCAATCTAGTGTACATGTAGAAGGTAAATACAGAAATTGATAATATGTTAGAGGCTGGTGTCACAGAATTTGTGGAAGAATCTGAATGGATCAGTCCTATGGTAGTGCAGGAGAAGAAAAAAGGGGGAATAAGGATCTGTGTAGATCTAATAAATTTGAATGATTCTTGCCTGCATGATCCTTTTTCTACCCCATTTACAAATGAAGTTTTGGAGAATGTAGGAGGTCAAGAAACATATTCATTCACTGATGGATTTTCAAGATATCACTAGAAGATAGGCATAAGACTAAATTTGCAACAGAATGGGGATCATATCAATATAAAGTGATGTCATTTGGGTTGAAGAATGCACCTACAATTTCTCAAGGGTAGTAGTAGATGCTTTCAAGGATTTTATTCATAAGTTTTTAGAATATTATTTGGATATTCGACAATGTTTATCTTATTGAAGGATCATGTAGAAGTATTAAGATTTGTGTTAGATAGGTGTAGACAGTGTCAAATTTTATTGAATATTAAGAAATGAATTTTTAGCGCACCTTTTGGTATTTTGTTAGGGCATGTGGTGTGTAAAAAGGGTCTATTGGTTAATCCTGCTAAAATTGTTGTCATAGTTAAATTACAACCACCTAAGTCAGTGTGTCAGTTGAAAAGTACACTTCGTCATACAGGGTATTATAGGAATTTTATAAGGGGATATGCCCAAATTACTGCGCCAATGGAGAAATTGTTGAAGAAGGACATTAAGTATCTGTGGAATGATGAATGCCAGCAAAGTTTGGATATCTTGAAGGAGAAAATGGTAACAACATCAATTTTAGTGTTTCCAAATTGGTCAAAAAAATTCATGTACATGTGGATGCATCTGCAATAGCACTTGGAGCAGTATTAACACAACCAGGAGAAGGAGATATAGATCACCCTATAGCAATTGCAAGCAGAAAGTTGTCAGATTCATAACAGAACTACAATACAAAAGAAATAGAAGGATTGGATATGGTGTATGCATTGTAGAAATTCAGACGTTATTTATTAGGTTAACACTTTAATATGTTTACAAATCATTTTGTTGTTAGATATTTAGTCAATAAGCCAATGTTCGGGGGAATAATATGCAGATGGCTACTATTGTTTCAGGGGTTTTATTTTTGAATTTGTGGTGAAGCTTGGAAGATTGAATGTAGGACCAGATCATCTGTCAAGAATAACTAATGCAGAGAAACCAAGTAACTTGGAGGACAAATTTCCATATGCACAATTGTTTTCAGTACACATTGTTGATGAATATTTTGCTGACATTATTGATTTTTTGAGTATAGTATTTGCCCCAAAGTAATTTAATACTACGCAGAAGAAAAGTTTGGTAGTTAGAGTTGTAGACTACCAACTGATTGCAGGTCACTTGTACAAACTTGGTGCAAACAACATTTTGAGGAGATGTGTTATGGAGAATGAAAGGCCCATTATTTTAGTAGAAGCACATGAAGGAATAGTTGGAGGACATTATGTAGGGAAAGATATTGCACAAAAGATATTGTGCGCAAGATTGTGGTGGCCAAAAGTTAACAAGGATGAAAAGGAGTATTGTTAGAATTGTGATGTTTGTCAGAGGGTTGGAAAGCCATCCATGAGGGATGAGATGTCATTAAGACGTCAAGTAACTTTGAAGGTGTTTGATAAATGGGTGTATAGAACTACAAGCAAGAACTACAGGGAAGACACCTTTTATATTGGTGTATGGACAAGAAGTAGTGGTACCCTTGGAGTATTTCATACCTAGTCTACTCATTGCAGCAATTACAGATATGACAGAAAGAGGTGCAACTCAAGAAAGATTGGCACAACTCATGGAATTAGAAGAAGACAGAATTGTAGTTGTTTTCCATTAGGAGGTACATAAAGGAAAGGATAAATATTGGCATGACATACATATTAAGAAGAACTTTAAGGAAGGAGATCTGATTCTCCTCTATGACAGTAAATACTTGCAGCACCCAGGGAAGTTCATGATGCATTGGTTGGGGCCATATGAGATAAATTATGTCACAGATGGAGGTGTTGTGCAACTGAAAGACTTAACATGAAAGGAGATGAAAGGAATGGTGAATGGTAGTCGACTGAAACTATATAAGGATATTCGACCCACTAACCCTCAGTAATTGCAACACATAATTTAGACTTGTACATATTGTATATAGTAGAAATTAAAGAAGAAAAATAAAAGAAAAAATGGTTAAAAGAAGAAAGAGGAAGAAAAAACAAGTAGAAAAATGAGAAAAACCCAAAAATAAGTAGTTAGATAGATAATTGGTAGACAGACAGTTGAAGGACACAATGCCTAGCAGAAGCTAGAAAGAAATATGATAGAACCTGAAGACACTGTGCGATAGAAAAAGTGAACACAACGCAATGGGACAGAGAGCTATCGAAAAAAGAAAAAGGAGGTAAACGAAAAAGTGGGATACGACAAAGCATTTATGGAAGGACGTATAAAAGAAGGAAAATTGCAAGATAATCCTCATTGTGAATTAGAGAAGATGAGAGCTAAGGAAATAAATCTGATCAAACACACAAAGAGACCAATTATCCACGGAGTTTTCAACAACAATTCAGAGCAGTAGGTTCAATATTTTGTAGTATGGTGCCACTGAAGGTTGGAGCACCCAGTCGAATAACAAGGAACACCCGCATCCACATAAGATCACCGCAGGAGAGAGTACCAAAAGTTTAAAACCCTAGTCAACACGTAGGATTTGTAGACATGGACAAGAAGGGGTGCATTTACAGACATAAGAGAAAATTGGGAAGATCACGCAGGCGATGGACAATTATAAAAGTCACATAACAAACGCAATGACACTATTGAACCCAAAAACACCACTAGAAGTGTGTGCATGGAGATAGAAGGAGGTTGTAGGGAACATGGAGAATATGGTGCAAGTATTAAGGAAATTGCAGAACTATATGACAAAAGTAAAGAACTCTGGACAAGTATGCAATAGGATGAAAAGTTGAAGGTGTTGGAACAAAAGGAGGAAGGAGTTAATACAATGTAGGAATTGAAGCATAAGAAGAATTCCATGAACATTAAAGAGAGACCGAGGAATGCGCAAGAGTTAAAAAATATACAGGAAAAATTAAAGAATGTGCAAGCAAAGAAGCAGTTGAGGCAAGCTCAGATGGAGCCATTACCAGAAGATGGAGAGAATATTTTGATAGAGATGGATACAACAAAGGGTCAGATGGAAAATATTAGGTTGGAGGTTGAAGAGATGTTGAAGGAACATCTCACTACGCAGAATGTGGAGTTTATTTCATAGAAGAGAGCACATGTGAAGACTTGTGTTGAAGAGATATTAGGTCGATTCCATAAGTTGGAAAAACATGTCAAGGAGGCAAACATCGCCTGAGTGGCTTGGGACGAGCCACTTGTAAGTGTTAGGGGATTGTTGTAGTAGGATATTTTAGGGTACAACATAGCAAACAATGCATACAACTAAAGAATGGACCAAAGGAAGCAACGCGCAACAAGAAATAAGGGAAAGCAACATGACAGAAGGAAAGCAAAGAAGTGCGCTGAGAATTAAGGAGAAGCATAGATTCAAAGCAAGGAACAGTTGGATTGAAGACTAACTGTTGGTTTTCTCTTCCTCTATTCTACTCTGCACTTGTTATTGACCCAAGGTTCATGTCTTTCGGGTTTCTAGAAAAGCCTATAAAACTATCGGCCCTCCTGGTGAACCAGAAGGCAACGCAACACACATAATGTTATGCATAGTCTCACTCGAGATAACTTTAATGGGTGGTTGTAAGAATCAGGTTTTTACAGCCTAGGATTGAGTGGGAGATATGGGATCTATATTCTGAACAATTTATTAGTTCTTATGATTGCAACCTATTGTTATTCACGACTATGCAGTAAATCTCATAGCTTATTTCCTCAATATTGCAACAGTATTTAAACAAGCAATATGATAACTCATTCATTCATTAAGAACAACAACTAAATACTAAAAAGGGGATAAATATATGCATGCATTCATCACATTACAAAGATATTACCGTGGTTAACCCCCTCCTAGGCTACGTCCACAAATATTTGGCTCTTGGCTCTTTTATTATGGTAGTTCTGCATCTACAGCGTCGTGTGCTTACAACTCTCCTCAGATGGGTAAGATCTAACTGAGGCGAACTAGTTCACACCAGGCTCCTCAGCCTGCGATATAATCCTCGAGATATAACTTCCCTCATCCCCTTTATCTCAACAACTTACAAAACAGTTCATATAGCAAATGGTAAACCTAAATAATAACAACTACAAAATCCATGAATCTCTATACTACCTCAGTATCGGAACAACCAAAACCCAACCTTCGAACAACAACTCCAACAACATTGATATTGAACCCACTGATCAATCTCAAAACCCCCTATAATATCTCAACATCAGTATTTATACATCTTTGGCTCTTCAGCCATTACAATACATTACCAAAACCCTAACCCTACTGACGTTAGGTCTTCCTCTCGTGCACGTATTGTTCTTCCTTCCAGATGTTACCTTTATTGCATGCGCACGTGTTGTTCTTCCTTCTAGCTGTCGCTTTCCTTTTGCATGATTTCTTTCCCCACGATCATCCTTATTTCCACTTCGACCTACTGCCAACAGGCCCTCAACACTAACATGTGGCTCGTCCCAAGCCACCTAATCCTTCTAAGCTTCCTTAATCTCCTTGGTGATCGTCTGGAACTTTTCCTCGAGATCTGCTTCTTGTGTCTGCAACTGCATAGCCTTATCCTTGATTGTGTCCACTATCTGAGCTACGAATTCATCACTAACCAATTATGCACATTATGCCTGGATCTGTGCTATCTGTGTCTTAGCTTCCTCTACTTGTTCTAGTACTTATGCTAGCCTCTCCTGCAAAAGTTCCATTTGAGCTTGTCGCTTTTGCTTCTGATTTTGTGGGGTAATTAGGTATGCCTGCAATTTCTTCATTTCCTGTGTTCCCTTGACGCGTTTCGTGATTGGTATTGTCTTATTCTTCTGCTTGATCTCTTGGATCACTGCGTTGATCATTTCTTCTTCCTTTTCCCTCTATTGGACCTGTTGATCCTCCTCCAACCTGGTCCAAAGATGTGTTGCTTTATCAAACAAGTCAGTTGATGTGCTGACCTACTGCTCTATCTCTTGTAGCTACGCTATTGCTTCCTGCTTCCTTTGCTCCTTGAATGTTGAAGAGTGGTTGGTATGAGATGTTCTCAAAGATCCTCAATATCCTTCTGGTACTAATCAATTGCCTGCGTAATCCAATCAATCTTTTTTGTTGCTGTAATTTCCTCACTCTGCGCGGCCTGTGGAATATTCTCATAAGTTCCTACCATTTTCTGTTCCAATCCTTTTATGCGCTCCCTTTCCTCCTAGGTCTCAGATTTAGCCTGCTCATAGACTAATTCCAGTGCATCCCATTTCTTTGTTTCTTGCTTCAATTCGGTTAAGTCTCTCTGTGTGCAAGACTATACCTCATGGTTCACGCTAACCTATAACTTGTGTAGTGCCCCTGATGCTATCCTTGTCAACACAAGTTGGATTTAGCTTAATTCCTTCAAGGGTGTCTGGCCCACAATTTTGTCCATGCGCAACATACTAGGGTTGATGTGGAATGTTACATATGGCTGCAATATTGCCTAGACTGACTCTCATTCTTCTTCCTACACTATTCCTTCTATCTGCAATGTTGATGGTTTGATTCCCCTTCTACTTGTTGTCGGCCCTTCTCCGATCTTCTTGATGAGTTGCGGCATGTTTGCTAGCTCTTCTTGGATCTTGTCCCTGTGGCGTGTAGCATGGTCGAGGTCCTCATATACAAAATCCTGGACCATTTGGGCTATCATCTCCTCATCATCATTGATGATTGTATACTCTAGCGGTGTTTGTTGTTCCTTTGATTTCTTGTGCATGCCTCCTATCTGCGTGGCTAGTCTCTTATTTTTTCCTGATTCCTATGTGTTGGGAGTTGGGGTGGTCTCCTGTGCTCCCTCAGCCTGTTTCTGTTGTACCTTGGTCAGTTGTGTACTCTCCTTCTTTCCCTTTTGGGTCCCTGTCTTCTTTGGTCCTCCGTCTGTCAGTGTTGGCTTGCCTTGGCCCGTTCTTAGTCTCTTGGGCACTTGGATTTCCGAAGGCTGGTTTCTCCCTGCTTTGCCTCTTCTTTCGTTGTTCTTTCTGACACTTCCTAGGTAATGGTTGGGATCCTCCATTAATCAACCCATTCACTGATGACCATGTCAATATCACCCTCTGTGATGCAGTAGCGCATCTGTAGCCACTGTTTATCTGGATCCTTCCTTGCCTGTATCCACATTGTATGTCATGTGGCCTGTAAATTGGCGATGTTCGCATATCGCGTGACAACTTCTGTTGTGATACTCCACATATTGGAGATGGATTCCTGTAGTTTTTGTAGGTACCCCTAAAAAATGGAGTCGTTCACCTTCTTGCTTCTCGATTTTGGCTTGGCTCTGAGCAACAAATACCTTGCTCCCTGATTCGGCTTTGGTCTGGTACAAAAAACTACATACCTTGGATCCTGCCATCCCATGAAGGATATTAATGTGATTAACCATGAGTAGTGGAACTCTGTGCCTAGCTCCTGCGCATCCTTGTAGTCCTCTAGGAACAAGTTTAATAGGTACAACATCTAGCTCATTGAGGTGCCTTCTCTGCACTGGGTTGTAACTGCAACAACTCCAGCAGGGAATTCCTCCCAGAGGCATTTTCTTAGCAGCTTGTAAGCTAATATTTTCGTTCCAAATTATGTGGCTGCATCGTTGATCCTCTTGATGATGATCCCTCTTGTTCCTTTGTTAGTTACATACTTCTTCTTCATCTCTTCCACTAGCGCTTTCTCCTTGATTTTGTCATTCAAAAATAATGCAGCATCCATTCCTCGAATCGGTAAACCTGTTATGTTTTCAATATTATTAACAGCTATGGGAACTGGCTTGTTCAACCATATGTCCCCTCCATGTGTGATTGTTAACAGTTTTTTTATGCATGTTGTTGCATACTAGCCTCTGCCAAAATGTGGTAGGTCTAATAGACCTAAAATTCTCATTTTCTTTAGCCCATTTTCCCAATGGTATGGCTGATCAATCGGCTCTCCAACCTAATTTGTTCTCGTGGTCTGTAAAAATACCCTCTTCACAAGTTTCGAGAACTTTTCTTCATCTACTACATCGTGGTCTGAGTATTTGAGCTTCCCGACATGATCCAATAGCTTTGGTCCTACCTGTACCCCCTCTGGTATGCGCGGTAGAATGATTTGTGCTGCAGGTTTCTTGCGAGGTGACCTGGGTATCTGTATCTTGTCTTTCTTCACCGGTGGTGGCTGGCTTGAAGTTCCAGCGGCTTCCGGTTGTTCCTCTGTATACCTTTCCGGCCAAGCCAAAACATCCTCAAGCGTCTCCCATGATGGATGTTCTGAGATGTACGTTTGAGACTCATCTGGCGCGACTGTTGATGTTGGATTTGGTGATGTTCCATTAACTTTAGGAGTTGCTTCTGTATTCATTGGTTGCACCTCCTTTATGGTTTTTTCTTCCTAGTTATGTGGCTCCTGTGTCGCTGCTGGCGTATCTACATTCATGGCCTCTGCTGCTGGCTGTTGAATTTCCTCCAGTATCAGGGTGGATTTTACTGATATCATCTCTACGGATGGGATTTTGTCGATATTGACGATCTATGGTTGTTGTTTTTCACCTTCTTCGGCCTGTCCATGTGACCTGGTTTGAACTCTAGTTTTCCTAGCAATATTTCTTGCTTCTGCTTGCTTGGGTGGTGCCATGGCGGTGAATATCAAATGTATGTTGGATTCAAATGATCTATGTGGTCTCTGTGAGCTCTCTTTGTGTTCTTTGTCCTCTGTCTCTCTCTATCTGTTCTCTCTACGTGAATAGACTAAGGGCTCCCTCGCCCGTGTGTTGTATGGATTTCGCATGAATCTTGTCTAGTATGCTTCCTTGATTATGGTTTTAATGCACCTTAATGATAGGTTTGATGCACCTCCAACGGTTTCATACTTTCCATTACTCTGCCTTGTCGTCTTTTGTTGGCGTGATTAATGTGGTGTTCCATTGATCCTTTCCGTCCTTTAATTCCTCCTAGTGTTGTCATGTCATCCTTCTTTTGACAATTTTCCTTTTCCTGCTTGTTTCCCTTTGTATGTGACCATTGTCCTTCACCAAATTTGTGTTTGTAAATTCGTGTAGCCTTTCTACCTCTAGCGCATTGTGCCCTCCTTGGTTTTGTTTCCTTTTTGTTCTTTTTCGATTTTTTTTTTTTTTTATTGTGCAGTGGATGGTCGATTGTCCTTGTACAACTTCAGTCGGCTCTCATTGACCATCCCTCTGAGTTCTACACCTGATAAGTCTCTTAACTGTACAGCTCCTCCATCGGTGACAGTTTTTACTTCATATGGTCCTAGCCAATGCATTCTGAGATTTCCTAGGTGCTATAACATTTTGTTGTCATACATCAGCACTAGATCTCCTTCTTTGAATGGTTTCTTCTTGATGTGTCTATCATGCCAAGATTTATCTCGTGCTTTCTGAACTTGTTGGTGGAATCCTGCCAAGATTCGGTCTTCCTCCATGGTCAGTAACCGATTCATTCTCTCATGTACTGTGCCTCGTTCTGTCATTTGTGTGATTGCTGCTACGCGTAAGCTTGGTACTAAAAATTCTAATGGAACCACTGCTTCTTGGCCATAAACCAATTTAAATGGTGTGTGACCCGTCAACTTTTTGCACGTAGTCGTGTATGCCCATAATACTGCTAGTACTTTGAGATCCCATTCGTCCCTGTTGACGTTACAGATTTTTGTCAGCGCATTCTCCAAGATTTGGTTGAATTCTTCTACTGTGCCATTTGCCTGTGGATGATATGGTGTGCTCTTTTGATGATGGACTTCAAATTATTCATTCATAGTGGTGATGGTACTATTTATGAAGTGTGTGACTTGGTCGCTCATCAAAATTCTTGGGCACCCAAATCTAGTGATTACTTGTTGAAATAGAAAATGTGTTGTTGTTTATGCACTGCAATCCTTCACTGGTGTGGCTTCCACCCATCTTATTAGATACTCCATCATAGTGATAATGTAACTTGCTCCTTTTATTTTCACTGGTGGGTTGATTGGTCCCACAAAGTCTATTGCCCACTTTTCAAATGTCTGTAATGTTACTTGTGGTCGTAATGGCATCTCATCTCTTTTGTTGGGTTTATCAACCCTTTGATAGACATCACATGTCCGACAATACTCCTTCGAGTCTCTGTGAATCGTTGGCCACCAAAGTCTCGCTCGTAATACCTTATGTGCGGTAGATTTACTTGCATAATTCCCTCCTGCTATTCCCTCGTGGGCTTCTACTAAAACTCTTGGTCTTTCATTCTCTAACACATACCTTCGCAATATGCTATCTGCGCCCATTTTGTATAAGTGTCCTGCAATCAATTGATAGTCGACAGCGCAGACTACCAGGTTTTTCTTCTGCTTCGTGTTATAGTCTTGCGGCGTAGTACCTGTACTTAAGTATTGAATGATATCTATGAAGTATTCATTAGCAATCTATACTGAGAATAACTGTGCATCTGGAAAGTTGTCTTCTAAGTTCATAGGTTCTTCTCGATTGGTGACCCTTGACAAGTGATCAAGTATTGCGTTCAATTTTCCAGGCTTGACTATTATTTCAAAGTCAAATTATTGGAATAATAGTAACCATCGATAGATTATCCCCCCCAACACTGGCTTGTTGACTAGGTATTCTAGGGCTGAGTGATATGTGAACATATTAAAGTGTTTTCCCATTAAGTAATGTATGAATTTTTGTAGTGCACAGACCATGGCTAGACCTTCTCTTTCGGTTGTGTTATAGTTATGTTTGGAGTCTCATAACTTTCTTCTCCCGAATGAAATCGGGTGATCCAAGTCTCTCGCTCCTGGCTGCGCCAAGATAGCTCAAAGTTCTATGGTTGATGCATCCACATGCACATGAAATGTCTTCTCCCAATCTGGAAATACTAATATCGACGCAGTGACCATATTTTCCTTCAGGGTATCCAGACCGTGTTGACACTCATCATTCCACTGAAACTTTGTATCTTTTATTAGTAGCTTTTCCATTGGTGCAGTGATATGCACATATCCTTGATAAATTTCATGTAATAACCTATGTGTCCCAACGTCGCTCTTAGCTGACAGACTGTTTTTGGTGGTGGTAAATTAACAATGAATGCGATCTCTACAGGATCTACCAATAAACCTTGTTTGTGTTGATATTATGGTAGTTGCGGGAGGTATTTACCTCCATGTTAAAACCTGACGAGAATAGAATATTCCAGGAAGCAAGAAGAAACCCTAATTGATTGGTTAATAACCCTATAAGACAATTCGGATCAAGGGAATGACTTGTATTAGGTTATTAAGCTCCAACAGAAGAAGTCAGCTAAAGGAAATAATATATACTAAAGAATCAGTACCCAGAATGAGAAGTCGGCCCAGGAAGTTTGCCAGATTTAGTATAAATATAGGAGGCCAGTCTTCATTATGGTAGGCATTCTCAGAACTGCAGAAGCAACACTTGTGCACACTGCAGTTGGCCAGTTTGTGTGCAAGTTTGGAGGAGAGATGCCATTGCAACTGCTGCAGCTACCAGATTTCGATTTTGGCTTAGACTCTCTCTTGGTTATGGTTTGTACTCTTTGATCATATATTGTTTGGTGTGTTATCCTTGGAGAAATATGCGCCACCTTTGTTTTGTCTATCTAGCCTAGGGTTTTCTTCTGGAATGATTCTCTGTCAAGGTTAAGGTGCTCAGAGGGTGGCTTCGACCTATGGTTGGGTGACAATAGTGATATTGTCTATTGTAAAACAAGCACATCCATTATATTCTAACAGGTTATGGTCCCACACTTACTTCACTCAGTCTAAATAGTGGAAGGGAGAATAGCCATAATGATATTAAGCTCGTTGAAGAACTATCGATAGAGTTTCTAGCAGGAGCAGTCACCAAAGCTCTTATGCTAGGGTTACTAGCAGGTGGAGTTGTAGAAACCCTAATCCTCTCATTGAGGCACCTTAAGTGAAGGGATTGACCTAATTTCCAGATAGACCAGTGCGCCTCAGCCTAGCACATATTCTGGTACTCTCAGCAAGCCAAGACGTCAAGTTTTAGTTTTTGGTCAAATCTACGGTTGACCAAGTCAAAACAGCCATGATTTACTCTATGAAGTCAGAAAACAAGTTAGATGGAGCTTCTAACTTAAGAGCGTGGAAGACAAGGATTGACCTCATCCTTTCCAAGAATAAAGTGTTGGATATCCTGAAAGGAAAGATCGTGGAACCAGAGAAGGAAAAGAGAAGGAGTCGCAGAACATTGCAGTTATGGATAAGTTCAAAGACAATGACATAAATGCCATGAGTATCATAGTGGATTATATAAAATACCACTTGATACCCTACATCTCCCATCTTGATTCATCTAAGAAGATGTACGATGCCCTAACAAACCTCTTCTTAGTCAGAAACATTGGACAAGTAATGAGTCTGAAG
This sequence comes from Picea mariana, assembly GCA_032191745.1. Taxonomy (NCBI): domain Eukaryota; kingdom Viridiplantae; phylum Streptophyta; class Pinopsida; order Pinales; family Pinaceae; genus Picea; species Picea mariana. The sequence continues at coordinate 85,379 of JASDQU010108211.1, read as the reverse complement.
AATGAGCTCCATGACATGATGATGACATCATAACATCATACTTTGTGAGGATCTCTCAGCTAAGAGATCAACTACAAGCTATTGAAGAGATCATTTTAGAAAAGGAACTGGTAAATATAGTACTCAATGGTCTTCCCAAGACATGGGATGCATTTGCCGCAAGCATGAACACAAGGAAGGAGTATCCTACTTTTGAAGAACTTTGGACTTGTTGTGCACAAGAAGAATCAAGGATTGGTGCAAAAGAGAAACTCCAAAAGAAATATGATGATCAAGCCTTCACAGCAAGGTTCAAGGATTTCAGGAATAAAAGGAATTTTGGCTCAAGAAAGAAGCCAAATCAAGAGAAAGATATGTCAGGAATACAATGCTTCAATTTTTGAAAGTATGGTCACTATAAGAATCATTGTCTCGAGCTAAGGAAAAGGAAGGATACACATGAAGCATCAATTGCAGAAGAAAAGGAACCTACAAAGAAGACTAAGTACGATGAAACAAACTTCTTCCTCTAAGACAAGGTAACAATACTCTTCATAGTTCTTGTATGTACCATATTTTTCTATACATATATTGCATACCTATTTCTAGAAGATAATATATTCAAAGAGAAATTATACTTATGGAATAACAACAAGACAAGGACTACTATCACTATGACTATAAGACAATCTGCAAGATAAGCCGAAATCATAATCAATCTTGAAGAAACCTAGAAGAAATAAAGACAGAAAGAAGTCAACAATCAAGAGGAAATTGGAAAAAGATCTGTGACACTTTGCAGAAGGAAATAAGGATGCAGACGGAAGTGTGGAATCTCCTAGATGGAGAGAGCCGATTATATCTCGAAGAGAAGAGAATGCATTCATGAATGAAGCAAGGATTAGGAGGGAGCTAACCCTAAATCCTATTATCCATTGAAGATGATGAAGTAGAATCCATGAAAAGAAGTACATGTTCAATTTGACTTTAGAAGAAGCCTTCTTTGAAAAGAAGACTTAAAGTATTCCCGGTTTTCCATCCACATCCGTGATCCTATGATGAAATAAAGAAGTGGAATATTTAGGGCATGGAATCAATAAGAAACTCCATGGACCCAAGAGCTAAAGAGAAACATGAGGAAGAACATGAAGATTCCAAGAAAGAAAGAAAATCCAGAACAACCAGTCATTGTATCGAGAATCACAAGATTACCAGCCTTATATGAACTCACTAAAAGCAATCAAGCAGAGGAACTGAAAGTTGTGATGAAGAACAGTGTATGAAATATTTATGAATGTAAGCATTGTGAGATCCAGAACTAGAGGTTTTCCTAGATGGAAGGAGAAGACTATGATGATTGTTTGTTCCAGTAAACCAGACATACCTCTACATGAGCCAGTATATCGTCCACAATATCCATGGGTTGGAATTTACATGTAGAGAAACCTTAAGGCTTTGAGGTATACCAAAAAGAGACCCTTTTATGCATATGGAAGAATATCTTGTATGGACTCAAACAACTTGGTACAAAGCCTCTCATGCACAGCAGAAGCGTGGTGAAAATATTCTATGATAAAATTCAGAATGGTTACTCAGAAGTCCAGGATGATGGATTGCTAATCCATGAAAAACTCTCATGATGAAAGAAGAAGTGCCACATGGATATGTTCCAGTTTGAGCCTTTCCACGATGTTATGAGCTAGCATAAAACAAAGCTGAATTCAACTATGATATACTGCAATGATTAGAGCTATATGAAGCATTCAGAGAAAACCAGTGTTCCAAAAAGACCGAAGTACATTGAGATCAAGCATTACATTCTCCGCGATGAAGTCTAGAAAAGATAAAGTAGTTCTCCAATATATATCTCCACAGATGAGCAGATAAGCAGACATTTTGGTAAAGCCTCTGACCAAGATGAAAGAGTTTGTGTACTCAAGTTGGAGCTCGTGGAGACGACTTCCCTATTGGAAAATGAAGAAATGACTCCCGGGTTGGGAGGGAACACTGATGTGTTATTGATTTATGGACAATCATTTTTCAAGTTTGAAAGATGGTCCAGGATGAGCAATTCCTTTCCAGTTCAGAAAGTGGTTTGAGATTTATGACGGGCAGGCATTTTCCAGTTCAAAAAATGGTCCATATCAAATGGTCATTTTCATAGTGAAAATGGTTCGATGGATTGTTGATGTACCATAGACAGTGATTTCCCATTGTGGTTAACATGGGGAATGATCTAGGACAGTCTCTCTTCTTGACGGTCACTCTTAGTAGTGGTCAAGAAGACTAGTTCGCCTCTCCAGACAATCATTCTTTCGAATCTCATAGCTATGGGAAGTTTTGAAGAATGGTCAGTTTTGGAGGTTGGTGCAGGATAGTCATTTCCTTAAGAAATGGTCTAGACATTCATTCCCTAGGGTAGATTCATTCTCTCCAAGTTGCACTTTCTTTAGTGTCAGAGTAATGGCCCAAAAAATATTGTTGGTGCATTCTTCAATCCAAACGGCATGACTGTGTATTGATAATATCCCCATTCTGTCACAAACATGGTCTTGTATCTGTCCTCCTGTGCTATCTTGATTTGATGGTAGCCTGAGAATCCATCTGTAAATGAGTAAGCTTCATGTCCTCCTACATTCTTGAACACCTCATCTGTGAAAGGTGTAGGAAACAGGTCATGTAGGCATGCATCGTTCAACTTCCTCAAGTCGATGCATATCTTGATCACTCCTTGTTTCTTGTCCTGTACTACCATTGGGCTTATCCATTCTGACTCTTCAACCTGTTAGATTATGTCGGCTTCAAGCATTCTGTCAATCTCAGCTTTGACTTTCTACTTGTATATGGGGTTCAGTCTGTATGGTCATTGTCTGGTCGATCTTGCTTCTAGTCTGAGTGGTATCTTCATCTCTCCTAGCTCTCTGGCTATACCCTTCATCTCTATAAATGTTGTGGGAAACAGGTCACTGTATTCGTGCAACAAATCTGTGATGATTTCTACTATTTTCTCATCCCAGTAGTCTCCAATGCTGGCCATTTTGGGATGTTCGGGTGTCCCAATGTTGACTTTATTTTCTTTGATCAGCGCGGAAATGACTTCTAAGTCTATGGGTGGACCTTCCACGTCTCTTTCACTTTTTGCCTCTTCGATCTGAATATCACACGGATCGTCTTCATATGGTGCTTCTTCTTGTACGTGGTAATAAGACAACAGTTCCTTAACTGTCTGTGTATTCTGGTGTTTCTCTTATGTGATCAATTCTATATCTGGTTCTCTGATAAATATTACACCTCTTATTTGTTTTAGAGCTGCATCTATGTTGGGGTTCTCATGTTCGAATGAGAAAGTGCTTGAAAAATTATGTTGCAATGTCGTCCATGTCGAAGTTCCTTTGCCCAACTCTTGGTCTATATACCAGTTCGTTGGTATGCCCTCTAGAGTGTCTATGAAATAATGAGGCCATTCCTCTAGGGCTGTCAATTTCCATAGTGTTCTACACGCCTCCAAGTGTTTCGTTGGTGACCCTTGTCCATCATACTTTTGTTGTTTGTTGGTTTTCTATTCTACACCAAACCTTATGCGCAGTAGCCTCTTACATTGGTACCAATCTGTGATGGTCTCCTTATGTGCACCCCACCATATTGCAGGTGTAGCCTTGAGTGCTAGATCAAGTGCTAACAGTCTCTGGTTCTCTAACACTATGTCTTCATTCTCTGTCAAGAATGTTTCCAAATCGTTTATTCTGTGGAAACTGGGTGGTTCTCTAATTTTTGTGCCTACCCATCTTACTGCGTGGTCTATTATTTCACATCTTCTCGTGGATACTTCATGTATTCTTTGTTTCCAGTTCTCTAAACCAGTGTCTGAGTCTATTTCACATGAAGTAATGCTCTTTCAACTAAGTACACCATCTGCAGTTGGGTTTACATAATCCTCATCATTCACAGTTGTTTTGTACAACTGGACGATTTCCTCTAGGTCTAAGAAAGTAGGTTCTACAAACATCTCCCCTTCAGATCGATCTAATGGTGCGATGACCCTGTATTCTCCTGATTCAAATGTCATTTTCCTAGTTTTCAAGTTGATGATGGCCTAGTTGTCAAACACCCAATCCATACCAAGCAATGTTGGGTAAGGTGTTGTACCATCTACTATTTCAATGACTTCAAAGTCTGCTTTAGTGCGCACTCCATCAAGGTCTATTGTCACTCCTTTCAGTCTACTGATTGGTAAGAATCTGTGTTGGTTTGCCAATTTTAATTGAACAGGTGAATATCCTAATGTTAGCTCTCCCATGCACTACCATGTCTTCTTTGGTAATACATTAAATTCATATCCTAGATCTAGTATGATGTTCCCCATATTGAAATCTTCGATGTTAGCATTTAGTCTAAACTCCCTACTTGTTCTTCTTCTTGTATGTAGGTGATTGACAGTTTTTGGTTCGAGTTTTCCTTCCGACTTGATGCTACATTTTTCTAGTATGTTTTGCAATATTTTCACAGATGATGGATCATTTAATACCTTTACACATGATTGCAGAAAGCCTTTGATTGCACTTGCTTTTCCCATGGACTGCATTTCATTGGTATGATCCCACAATGGCAACATCTCATATTCTGGTGCTTCTTTGTTTTGCTGCGTAGTTGAAGTTGACGGCATGTTTTCCTTCTGAAATTCTTGTCAGGCTTCCTTGAATATCTCCTTCTCCTTTTGTGCATCGAATTGTTTCTTTGGTTTGGCGTTCTTCTTCACCCACTGATTTTGTTCTGGTTCTTGTCGGACTGCGTCATTTCCTGTTTTAGCTCCTCCGCGAGTAACAATATTGATGTTTTGTCCTTCATCCCTTGCTTCGGATGAGATCCACTGAACATTCTGGTTGTTCTGGTTCCTTTTTTCTTGGATATTTACTAGTACTGTCAGACATTCCTCTGTATCATGATCTGATGCGCGACAATACATACAAGTTTCTGGTGGAAGTGGACATTCCCTTGCATAATTTTTCGGTTGTTGACAATTGTGACATGTGACTGGTCCTCTACCTCGTCCGACTCCTCCTCTAGCTCGTCCTCCACCTTTGTAGCATGCTCGATATCCCCTCGACGCGTTATACTGAGGCGCTTGATTATACCGCACGGTATTGTACTGAGGTTGTGTCATATTGTACTGCGGTTGTGCATTATTATATGGCTGATGCACAGTATTATACTGCTATTGTGTAGTGTTGTATGGAGCTGGGATTGGATTGAACTATGGCACTGCTTGCCCAATCATCATTTCTTCCTGTACCCTATATGTGTATGATGTCCTTTCTCACATCAACTCCATAGTTCTACAATATTTTTCGTCATGGCCCACTGACTTGCAAAAGGTTCAATATGAGCTCTTTGGGACTGTCTAGTATTTCTACATCATTGTGTAGTGATAAGGGTCATGACCCAGTTTCTTGAATATTTCGCACCATAATACTCCTGGTGGTAACGGATTTGGCATCCTTGTTTCCATATACTGTGTGAACATTGGACATTCATTCTTGTGGTGTCCTTTCGTCCTGCATGTGGTACACCAAACGAATTCTCGTTTGTCCTTGTTCTTATTTTGGTTCAGCTGAAACATTAGATTCTTCAAATCCTCTTTCAGTTCTTCAATAGATGGGTTTGTCTGCTGGTACTGGTTTTCTTCCAATTGTAGGGCTGCCTACAGAGCCTCTGCCTACGTCTGAAACTTTTGTTGTCGCAGTGGATACTTTAAGTGTGGGAGTAGTGAGTTGAAAAATAGGTGTCGATGCTGCACATCGGTCATGAGATATTTTAACTTTCCCTTTAGTCGCTTGAATCTCTGATCAATCTCCCATACAAACTCTCCTGGTTTATGTCTTATTTCAATCATCTCGTTCATGTACTGATCCTATGAGCTTGGATTATGGAACTCATTTATCAGTAACTTCTTAATGTCTACCAGTGTCCTTGTCGTCCCAGGGGCATTATTTGTTTCTAGAATCATGTACCAGTCTAGTGCGTGATCTCTTAGTGTAATTTCTAGCTGCGCGAGTTTGGTATCTTCATCGGTGATCTGTTTTGCTTCCCAGATCTGTTCACAAATGAACAAATGCTTCTCGGGGTCTTTTGTTGCTTCTCCTCGAAATTCTGGTAATGGTGGGATCGTGGCCTGCCATTTTGAATGTTGAACTACTACCTCCGCGCGATGTAGATACCTGACTAGTGCTACCTAAACTGGCTCCTCTAGTTGTTGTTCCCTGTGTGGATGTACTTCTTGTTGTCTGGTTGCTTCTGAGCTTTGGTTGTCTAAACGGTGGTTTTCTCTTCGGTGTATTAGTCGCACATGGGTTTATGGGTTCCACACCGACATTAATATGGATAGGATGGTTGCCTTCTCCTCCCATTCTTGTACCTCTCATCTTCCTCTCGTATGTTGCGCACAAGATTTCCTCAATCTACTCCATAGCTTGAAGATCCTCTACCTCTTCCTCATCACTTGCCAAGCCTTCTCTCGCAACTATGGCTCTCTTCTTGGTATTCACCTTGTATTGGTAGGGCACTCTGCTACATGTTTTTCCCGTTGATGCCAATATCGACTTGATCTATTCGTCATCCATCACGATCGAGTCCAAGGGTTCCTTCTTCTTTCCCTTATCCTTTCTTCCTTCCATTTCTCCTCTTTCTGTTAGTGCTTCCCCCCTTCCCCCCTTCCCCCATGCACGTAGGGTAGTTTAGTTGTCTGGCCCCATCGTCATTACACCTTTTTTATATAGCAATATATTAATAGAAGTATATAGGGATTGAATTTTCCTTCCTCACGGTCCATGTAAAAATTCTTGCTCCGTCACGCTGTATGACTTCGTTGTGTCAACTGCAAACTCTATTATAAACCCTGCCATAATACTATCAAGCCAAAAGTCTATTGTGCGGGTGAAATTGTTCACCTGTTGTAACTGCTCAATCTGTACTGGGGTCCACTCTAGCTGTCGAACCCAGTTTGTTGCATGGTTATCCTTCAACCTTAGTATCCACTCCTGCATTAAGTGTGTAAAATCGCAGAAAAAGACTTCATGTAAATCAGTAAACACATATTTGTCCAAATATTTGTGGGGTGTTATTCTAAGGTTTCTATTGTCTTTCTGTGAAAACTCTGGCTCTTTTTTTCTCAACCAACTTTCGATATCTGCTTTTGTGGGGTTCCACGGTCTCAACATTCCCTTCTAGTGTCTCATTTGTCTCTTCCCTAACCCTTTTAATCCACCTCTGACAGATTCTCTTCTTATCTCCTCCACTCAATCCTCTCTTGTTCCTACCTACAACAACGAAACCATTTGTTGGTTTTCTCTTCCTCTATTCTAATCTGCACTTGTTATTGACCCAAGGTTCATGTCTTTTGGGTTTCCAACAAATCCTCTAAAAATATCGGCCCTCCTGGTGAACCAGAAGGCAACGCAGCACAGGGAATGTGTTGTGCAGTCTCACCCAAGATAGTTTTAATGGGTGGTTGTAAGACTCAGATGTTTACAACCTAGTATTGAGTGGGAGATATGGGGTCTATATTCTGAACCATTTATTATCGCTTATGATTGCAACCTACTGTTATTCACGATGTGCAGTAAATCTCATATCTTATTTCCTCAATATCGCAATAGTATTTAAACAAGCAATATGATAACTCATTCATTCATTAAGCACAACAACTAACTACTAAAAAGGGGATAAATATATGCATGCATTCATCACATTACACATATATTACCATGGTTCACCCCCTCCTGGGCTACGTCCACAAAGATTTGTCTCTTGGATCTTTTATTATGGTAGTTTTACATCTACAACGTCGTGCACTTACAACTCTCCTCAGATGGGTAAGATCTATATGAGGTGAACTAGATCGCACTAGGCTCCTCAGCCTACGATCTAATCCTCAATATCTACCTTCCCTCATCCCCTTTAGCTCAAAAGTTTACAAAATAGTTCATACAATAAACAGTAAAGCCGAATACTAACAACTACAAAATCCATGAATCTCTATACCACCTCAGTATCAGAACAACCAAAACCCAACCTCTGAACAACTCCAACAACATTGATATTGCTCCCACTGATCAATCTCAGAACCCCCTATAATACCTCAGCATCGGTATTTATACATCTTTGGCTCTTCAACCATTACAATACATTACCAAAACCCTAACCCTATTGACATTAGGTCTTCCTCTCGTGCACGTGTTGTTCTTCCTTCCAGTTGTTACCTTTCTTGCATGCGCGTGTGTTGTTCTTCATTCCAGCTGTTGCTTTCCTTATGCATGCTTTCTTTCCCCATGATCATCCTTCTTTCCACTTCGGCCTACTGCCAACACTAGTCGTGCAAAAGAAGTTACTATGTGGACAAACCTAATCCACCTAGGGTTACGGTTTTGGGTCTCTATTGTAAGGGATTTTACCCATTTTGGTAGTATAAATATGCAATATAAGATCTGAGGAGATCAGATATATATCATCTTAACTTTGGTATGTTTTGCAAAGTTTTGAGTTGAAGATACCATTTTTTGGTCAAGAGTTTTGGAGATGAGTTTGTTTTGGAGTTGTAACTGAGAGTTAGGTTGCAAGCTTTTGAGCTTGGTGCAACACTAGTCAACCTCACCATTATTAAACTTGTGATGTAAAGCATGCAACAAGAGATTTTGATGAAGAATAATAAGAAGTAGAATATCTTTGTGGACATAGACTAGGGGGGGTGAACCACAATAAAACATAGTGTTTCTATGTGTGTTTCTCTTATGTGTTTCTTTTATATGATTTATGATGAATAAGTAAGTAAATGAATGAATCTATTTACAACATGCACTAGAATAGACATGTTCTTGGGTGCAGAATGAATGTTGAAGTTTAAATAAATGGTAAATATGATGATGAACATTGATTTAGAATTATAAGTATGCCTAACATGCCCATGAGCATCATCCCTTACACGATTGCAGAAATCTAGTTCATGCAATCACCCATAATCCATCTCGGGTGAGACTGTGCTATGAAATATGTGCACAATGTTGCCTTCTATTTTAGTTTTACCAGAGGGGTCGATGGTTTCTAGGGTTTTGTTGGAGAACTAAGGTAGAACCTGTGTCAACCCATACATCCAAAAACCTTAAATAAAATGTAGAAATTAATGGAAGGATAAATTACATTCACCCCAAATTTGGTTTGTGGTTTGTTTGAAGGATTGTATTGTATATTTTATCTTTTCCAAGAAAAACCTCTCAAGGAAACTCCTAGGCACTTCTCCTCATTTCGTGGATGGTACCTAGTGTAATCTTGTTGATGTTTATTACAACACTTGTTTCAATAGAGACATCTAGTGAGGGATGCAACATAGGTAACCAACTTGGGGTATCGACCCTGAGACCTCTTGCATAATCTCAAAGCACTCAACCACTCAATCTAACCCACCAAAATAAATGTAGTTTTTAACTTATGGAACAAGTGAATCATGCAAGAGGAATGAGAAGCTAATGACAAGTAGTAGAGGAGAAAAAATAAAAGCGACAAGTCACAACAGAGGAAACAAGAGAGTTTTGCAATGGAAGTTGAAGAATTCAAAGATGAGGGATCTTTGTAAGTCATGCCTTTTATAATTGATATTTTATTTTTTTCTTAAAATTTATAAATGAAATTACTTTTAATTAATAAAGAGTGAAAATTAATTGTAATTTATATTGTATTTGTGTTTATGCCATATCCTATCCTCCTCATAGAAGTTGGTTTTTCCCCATTTCACTATGACTAGGTTCTTAATGTATATAAAAAAAACTAATATGAAATTCAAGACACTTCCTATGATTGCTTCAAACTCTAGTCAAAGTCATCTGCAGCTTAATAGGGATTGTCATAAATATGTCAAGTCTTGGCTAAACTATTGGAGAATAGAGGAGGAGATCACTTATTCACTTTGCACAATATTGATACCATTAAAATACTATCGCGTTTAAACTGAAGGAAAAATTGTTGTGTGATAAAGAACTAGAGAATAAAAGAATATTAAGGTACTACAAAGAGGTCATTAACCCTAATCTAGAAAATCAAAAGTAATCTACATTTCCTAAAACACCTTGGGATGAAAGAATTTGTCATGTCTTTGATACTAAGAAGGTGGAGGATGAAAAACACCTTCTCTTAAAATGTCTTGCATTTTCCCACATTAATTATCAATTTCAAAATATATGTGACAACACTGACCTTTATAACTTGGTAACTCATCAAAATTATAGAGATTTAGGAAAGCTTCTCTCCAATCGTTTTTAGTATAGAAATAAAATTTTAGAGGAAACAATTTAATTCAATACCATTTTTCTTAAGGTCCTATAAACTATAATTGATTTCAATAGACTATAACAATCATCATAGTTAATAAAATATTAAAAATGTAATATAATAAAAATTTAAATATCCCTATAATATTTATACCTTTTCATTTTATATAAAGATTTATTTGATTTCAATATACATATATCTTTATAAAAATAAATTTATTTATTATATATCTTTTATGTTTGAATCAATATAACTTAATCTTCCCACATCAACTTTACACAAAGAAAGAGTTATTCCGTCTTCATTTTTACTTTAAAATGAAAAAATTAAAAATAAAACATAACTCAAAAGAGTAAAACAAAGTGAGAGTTCTCCTTATAATATTAAAAACAAGCGGAGAGGAAGTTGTAAAAATTAAAAGAAAAGTAAAGTTATGAAAGTCTTGATATTCGCCCTTACGAGACATATTAGAAAAAAGAGTTGACGAAGCCCTGACCTGAGCTTCATCAACTTGCGATAGAGAAAAAGGAAGAAACAAAAAGTTAGGGAAGTCTTAACTTTAGTCCTCGTGCACATCCAAAGGAAGGAATGGATGCATTTGGGAAAGAGATTTGGAAAACAAGTATGAGGTAAGTTTGAGGAAATGAATCAAGGTAGAGTTTACAAGATGGAAGACAAGTAGCCAAGAGTAAGGTATTCTGAGAGGTTTGGAGAAGTATGAAAACTCAGGTCTATTGGAGGCATGTGTAAGGAAGAACCAAAATCTGTGTTAGCTTGGTGAAAGTATGCGGTAACAAGGTGACAACAAGTGTGCGGTTGTGGAAACATTTGAGGTGCACCACAAAAGGTTGTGGAGAAAGTTGGGACATAAAATCTTGGTATGATGAATCTATGTATGAGTGTCCTGGTGAGGAGAGGTGAGTCATGTGACTCTACCGAATTTTTAAACCAGGCCAGTAGTGCTCATATTGTAATTGTTTTGCAATAAAAAATACTTAGCTAGGTGTTAGGCACAATTCGTGTCCCTCACACTATTTCTATGTTTGTCTTTTTCTTGTTTCAAAGTTGTTCTCTTGGTTTCTCATGTTCATGGAATGTATGCTTGAATAATACTAAGTGTTAAATTGTGTTAACAATTGTCTAAGTACATAAGAGTTGCACTAGAGTAGGAGTGTGACTTGTCAGTAGCCTAGAAAGGAGTATGGGTATGCTCTAGATAAAGAGGCATAGTCCAGACAAAGTATTCTTAGTGTGCCAAGAAACCAAGTAAGAAACATCACGGTGTTGCAATCCCTCGGGGGGTGAATGATCGCAAGATCTGAACAGGCATCTTGTGGGGTCACGATAAGTGGTATCACAACAAACTTTGAGAAATAGTTTGGTGCTCTTCACCACTACTGTAGTTGGAATAGTGGTGGGGGAGGGGCACACTTGTTGAGAAGTCAGTCTGGGCACAAGCTTGGTGAGGGTTCAACAAATTAACCCATCGCAGAAATATCTTGAGCGTAGATTTGGTGGTTTATGATAGAAGTGAGGGGTCGAGTTGTAGACAAAGTCATGAATTGTGAATAGACATGGTTGCACCCCTTGAGCAGTTCAAGCACAAAGTTCTCAGGGTGAACCGATCACTTGGTTAAGGCGAACGAATGTAGGACTATCGTAGAACTTGTTGCAGACTCAATCACAAAAGTAACCGTAGAGTTGATTGCAAAATTTTGAAGAAGTCTTGAGACAAAATATTGGGTCCCTTGGATGAACCCTTTTGCAAGTAAAGTGAATATACTTGGAGGGCCATCCATGGTTGGGTCAAATGCAGATGGTAGTGACACTGAGAGGGATCTCAGGATTGAAAAAATGAAGGACCGACTCGTTATCTTGGAAAGGATTGTCGAGTAGATGACAAATGAAATGTGTAAGCATGGTGAGAAGGTCAACCAAGTGGAGGCTAAGATGAACAAGATGAATCATGGGTTTAATGAAGTCGTTCTGGAGTGCCAAAAAATTGTAGATGTGATGACAAAACCTTGACCAATGACATTCAGGATAGACTAAAGGAAATAAAGGACACACTTGATGAAGTCACACATGGGTTAAAGGACCAAGATGAAACCATCTCATTGTTGAAACGAGCTTTAGCTAACATGAAGAACTTTGTTTTCATGTTGATGAGGATCAAGATAAAGGAACTCGAGCCATATGACAATAATAACAACACTAATTTGTTTGAAAACTTATGTTGGTACATTGAACAATATTTGGGGAAGTTGAATGAAAGTTTCGATGAAGCTAAGGTGAATGTTGCAATGATTTTATTGACAAGAATCACTAAGATTTGGTCGAGGAACCAAGTAGAACACTTAGAATCCAGGAGAATCATTGAGAAGATCAAAAACTGGGAAGAGATGAAGGAAACCTTGAAGGCATAATTTGGTATGGGGAACCAAGCATGGATCACGAGGAATCAGTTGTTTTATCTCAAGCACGCTCGTAAGATTCAAGCCTGCATCAAGGAGTTCACGGGGCTCATGTTGGAGATCAAAGATATGTTAGAAGAAGACTAAATTTTCCACTTTATGAATGGTCTGCAACTGTTGGTTCAAAGTGAGCTATGATGACAAAACGTGCAGACTCTTACAATAGAAATCACCACAGCAGAAAAATTGTTAGACTTTTGTGGTGAACCCAAAATAGGTCCTAGGAACAGTGAGGACAACCAAGTTGAGAAGCAGCAACAAGGGAAGGGGAAGAGGAAGGACAAAGGAAAGACAAATAACTCCAAGGGAAGCAAAGACAATGGAAAGAAAATGGGTGCAACAAAAGAGAATAAGTTGATTTCGTGTTGGATTTGTGCCATGGAGAACTATGCAAAGAATTGTCCCTTGAAATAGAAGTTGAATTCTTTGGAGAAGGAAAACAACTGATATGTTGGAGTCTTGTAGGTATTGAACGCTATCATGGAGGGTGAATCCATGGAGGCTTGGGTTATAGCCTGAACCAAAGCAAAGAACCTTCAAGACAGTCGGCATGGGTGTGGAGAGAGTCTTTGGTATATCCAAGGACATCTCATTGAAGCTTAGTGACTGGTGCGGAAAGGAGAGTTTCACCGTTGTTCCTATGAACAATTTTGAAGTTGTGTTGGGATAGGAGTTCATGAGGAAGGAAAAGGAAACACCTATTCCTCTCATGTATAGTTTTTCCATTTTCTTAGGAAAGAATCCATATTTGATTCCTACCACAAGGAGGAAGGAAGGATACATGCAGATGTCTTCCTTGTAGATGGTTGTTGCAAACAATTGGAGTTGTTGAAATTATGCTTATACTAAGGGGGGGATTAATCAATATATGATACTTTTTACTTTATTTAGCCATTCATCAGTCATTCATTAGTTGAGAAACAATAATTGCATATGAACTCAAATCACAATGCACATGGAAATTGAATAAGGAGAAAACCATAAAATTATCATTATATATGTATGTAGGCACCAACCTAATGTTACAAATATTGTAGGCACTAACCTACTAGAGACACCAATCTCCTTAAATGAACACCAACTCAGCAAGATGTAGGCACCAACCTACTGGAGACACCAATCTCCTCAACTGAGCACCAACTCAACAAGATGTATGCACCAACATATTGGAGACACCAATATCCTCAACTGAGCACCAACTCAATAATATATGTGTATACACCAATCCAATATTTTCATACACATAGTACTTCTGACTTCACCTGCATGCTTGATTCCATATACAATCCTTCAAACCCTAGAAAGTCTCATAGAATCATTCCTAGAATATAATTAGTGACAAAAACATCAACGACGACAAAATCACAACCTCAAAACAGTGCACATGGCAACATCATAGACCTTCATCCCTTCATAGCATGCCTTGAGAACAAGAAAGACCTTAAGCGAATCCCTTAGACTTATTTTGCACACCAAAAGGACACACTGACACCTTTAGTGCACCTCATACTTTATCTCTTGATTGGTTCCTTGACAAATGAGAAAATATATCTTGTATTTATAGTAATTATGTCCCCACTTTCAGGGTCGACCTGTAAAGATTTGTTGAGTGGAACTCAATTTTCTAGTTGGGTTGTCGAATGGAAAAAATCATATCTCCTCTTTCCTAGAGAGTTAGAAGGAATTTCACATACCATTGGAAAAGTCTCGAAATAATATTTCCAACAATATAACTTATGCTCCCATTTGAGCTAGGTATGTAGGGTAAAAATGCTTTCAAAGATAGGGTATACAAACTAATCATTAAAAATAAAAATAAAAAAGTAATACTTTCAACAATATCCATCTTGTAATATTTATCTTAGACATATGTAGGCTTGTAATATTTATCTTGTACATCTATAGGCTCCTCATGTCTTTGACATCAGTGCCAAAACTATTTCCAACAATCTCCCCCTTTGTCATTGATGACGACCCTTAGTCAATTTTGTAATACTCCCCATGTTTGCAACTCTCCTTGTGTCTGCAATTTTTCCTCTATCTGCAACTTCTCCCCCTTTGACATCAATGGAAAAGGGATGCTCCCCCTAATATTGTTCTTCCCTTTACTAATGAGATAAGAGGGATATCACTCCCATACAACATATTTCTCCTTTAACGTTATCGAGTATGTATAGATCTCTTGCGGTTCTATTTGTATTTTCCACAAATCTTCCTGAAGTTGCTTTCCTTATCTCGCACCCTTTAGATTGAAAGGTGAGGTTGTGGCCTTGATCACAAATTTCGATGACACTTAGAAGATTATTCTTTAACCCTTCAACATGCAAGACATTATGTTTATTAGTATTTCCACTATAAAGACTAACAATACCTTTTCCAACTATCCTTGCAAAATCCTTATTTCCAAAAGTAACATCACCTCCTTTTTCTTCCTTCAAAGTGCAAAACTTGGTCTAGTCCCCTGTCATGTGTTTTGAACATCCATTTTCAATGTACCATTGGTTCCCTTCATTTTGAGCATAAAGTGCAAGTCCACATTCTTCCTTCTTCGATTCTTCTTTCTTCATTTTCCACACCCTGGTGTATTATTTTCTATGCTTGGTAAGAACATATTCTTCCCTATTTTGCTTAAGAGACTTTATCATGTTGTTTCTACAGTCACATGTTATGTGCCCGTAGTTATTGCACTTATAACATTGAATATCAAGTAGAGGATAAAATTAATTGTAGTTTATGTTAGCAAACCCATGAGAACTTTTGGTTTTGTTGCTGACATAATCATCCTTTGAGGTTTTGTAAGAACCTCTATTTATATCTCTCACATGATCACTTATTTCATAAGCTCTACAATCTATTTCTTTATGACCAAAATTATTGCAATAAAAACAATAGCCAAGAAAGATATTTTGGTATCGGTTTGTGAAAGGTATTCATGGTGGAACAAATATTTTGAACTCATTCTTGTTGTTCTTGCAAGAAGAATCGGGTTTCTGCTAGTCATCATTTCCTTTTCTTCTGCTGCTTTCATTGTTGGTAGAGCCTTTGAGAATATTAACATATCTTTTAGGATTTTCTTCATTTTCTTTTTCTGATGGATTTGTGACTTTAATGCTTGCATCTCCCTCTTTGGTGTTTTTTTTATCACCGTAGGCAAGACTTGCCTCAATGAATGATGACCTTTGGAAACTAAGAATATTATTTAATATTTTAGTACTCTTCCCAAACATAGAGCTTCTATTCAACTGATCAGTTGTTTTCTCTAGTTCCTTTATTAAGGAAATTATTTCATCTTCTAGTTTCTCACAATTTTCTTTCTTTTAATTCAGTTGGATTCTCACCATTTCTTCTATCCTCTTTGCCTCTTCTAGTTGAGTCCTCGGGATAATAATTGTCTTCTTTGTTTCTTCAAGATCATGATCCTTCTTTTCATGTTTCTGGAATTGCTTCTTCTACTTCTTTTTCTTAAGCCTGTTTATTTTTTCCAAGGTATTGACGAATTTTGCTTCAAAATCTTCTTCTTTTGAATTTAGTTTTTCTTTCTTCTTTTCTTCATTTTCTTCATCAACATGCTTTGTTTCCATGGTTTTGGAGAGATATTCTTCTTCATAAATGTTTTTTATCTTGTCCCAAATGTTTTTAGCTTATGTACACTTCATTACCTTGATAGTCTTATAATCTGATAGGCCACTCAATATGGCATCTATTGCTTTTGCATTGTTTTCACTTGACTCCTTCCCAACTTCATATGTATAACCTATTGTGATTGATTCCCAAATACCAAACCCAAGGGCCTGCAAATGTATCTTCATTCTTATAATCCATGATGAATAGTTTGTTCCAACAAACAAATGAGCTCTATTTGTAGAGAGAACTTTCTTACAATCCATATGTACTCAAGATCTTCCTTCTAGTGGTTAATTTATTTTTAAAGAAACCCACTCTAATACCAATTGTTGAAATTACACATATACTAAGCGGGGGGGTATATGATACTTTTTACTTTATTTAACCATTTATCAATCATTTATTAGATGAGAAAAAATAATCAATATGAACTCAAATCACAATGCACATGGAAACCCAATCAGAAGAAAACCATAAAACTTATCTTTATATATGTCTATAGGCACCAACCTACTGTTACAAATATTGTAGGAACCAACCTACTGGAGACACCAATATGCTTAAATGAGCACCAAATCAACAAGATGTAGGCACCAACCTACTGGAGACACCAATCTCCTCAGTTGAGCACCAACTCAACAAGATGTCGGCACCAACCTACTGGAAACACCAATCTCCTAAACTGAGCACCAACTCAATAAGATATGTGTAGACACCAATCCAAGATCTTCATACACATAGTACTTATGAATTCGCATGCATGCTTCATTCCACATACAATCCTTTAAACCTTATCAATCCTCATATCATCATTCCTAGAATGGAATCATTGACGAAAACATCCACTAACGACAACATCACAACCTCAAAACAATGCACACGGAAACATCACAGACCTTTACTACTTCATAGTGCACCTTGAGAACAAGAAATACCTCAATAAAATCCCTTAGACTTCTCTTGCACACCAGAAAGACACCCCAACACCTTTAGTGCACCTCAAACTTGATCTATTTCTTGGTTTCTCTACAAATGAGAAAATATATCTTGTATTTATAGTAATTTTTCCCCCACTTTCAGGGTCGACCTATAAAGATTGGTTGAGTCGACCTCAATTTTCTAGTTGGGTTGTCCGACGGAAAAATTCATATCTCCTCATTCCTAGGGAGTTAGAGGGAATTCCATATACCATTGGAAAGGTCTCAGAATAATATTTCCACCCATATAACTTGTGCTCCCATTTGAGCTAGGTATGTAGGTCAAAACATTCCTTCAAAGATAGGGTATCCAAAATTTTCTTCAAAAATCCAAAAGTAATACTTTCAACAATCTCCATATTGCAATATTTATCTTGGACATCTTTAAGCTTGTAATATTTATATTGGACATGTGTAGGATCCCCTTGTATTTTACATCAATGACAACAATATTTCCAAGAAGAGAAAGAAACCTTTTGGGGAAGAACTTGGATGATGTGGGGTGATGGTTGGACTGTCTAACACAGAGAATGAAAGGAAGGTTGTGTCAGTGGAAATGAGTCTTGGCGATGTTGAAGAGATAGTTGGATATATATCTAATATAGTGGATGACTTGGATGATTTATATTTGAAATTTGATGAGTGGTAGCGAATATCATAGGAAGTCATATAGATAAAGATGTCGAAGTAGTTCATTTAACAAGAGCATAGACCATTCATGGACCAAGAGGGCGTGAGGGAGAAACAAAAACCTTGGTGGAAGAGAAATAAGGAAGAGGCAAATTCCTCCCATAGAAAACTTGGACATGGTGAATCATCGTATGACCTTGAACTAGAACAACTCATGGAGGAGTGCGAAGGAAAAATCAGTTCGAGTGTACCGTTTCTTATGTACATAACACAAAAGTATGGTGACACTTCACCGATCACATTGGGACATATTGGAGATGAGGGAGATGGTCCAACCAACCATCCCCCTTCACCTTCAAACTATATTGTGGCTTCTTGGCTCATTGTCTCGGTAAAGGGAAGTGAGGCCAATGGGGTGCCTTGAGGAGGTGCCTTGGTGAAAATTGTTGAGAATGTAATAGGTGACTTGATAGATTGGAGGAAACAAAGATTTGCGGATGTGATGAGCTTGCAGAAAAATGGATGTTTGAACGTGAATATGTGAGTTCTTGATATAGAGGCACAACGATTGGACTAGCTACCCAATCATCCAAAGTCACAAGGGAATCCAACGCAGAGAGAAGCATGGACAAATGGAACAAAGCATAGAAATAATAGTAATTCAGAGAGAAACAACACTTTGTAGACTCATACAACTTCCTAAGGGGAGTCTACCTTTGCGACAATAGTTGAGGAACCAACAATCATTGAGTGGTGACAAGATTCAAATATGGGGCATAGATTCCATGGAGATCGATAGATGTTTTTGGGGATGACAACTTGGAGTGGGGGAGGATGCAAGGTTTCCCATCACACCCACTAAGTGTGTGCGCTCCTTGGGAATATTTGATGACAGAATGGATGAAGAGCGCAAGGAAGAAGAAATTGGTTGGGAGAGAGAAGAAATTTGGGTGTGAGAAAGGGCACCTTGGTGCACGATGGTGACATGTGTCACCAAGGGGGCACACACCTTACTTTCCTTAGAATGATTGACAGAGACTTGGGTTGCATTTGGGTAAGGGCGGGGAAAATTGGGAGAATGCCCAAGGAGTGGACCCATCTACCCTTGAAAATATGGGCACACTTGAGAGGTCGAATGACCCCATCGACACACCCACAAGGAGCCACGACGATTGACATGAGCGAGCACACAAGGAAAGGGGTGCATGCCCAAGGAGGGGGTGTGTTGATCCAAGAGACATATTGGTTGATGGGTGTGCAATCTTAGATGGGTGCACTGAGTCCATGGAGAGGGTGTGATGAGTTGTTTCAGTGTGAGTTCGGGAAGGGACATGACACACCTAAAATAAATGATGTTTCACACAAGTAACCCTTGGAGTTCCTATAAGAGAAAGGGTGCACAACCAAAGCAAAAAAAGGATGCATTAGGTAAATATATTTGGAGAAGAAGTCTGAGGTATGTTTGAGGCAATGAACTAATGCAAAGTTGCCAAGATGGAAGACAAGTAGCCAAGAGTGGGATGCTCTAGGAGGTTTTGGAGAAGTATGAAAATGCAGGTCTGTTGGAGGCATCTGTGAGGTAGAATCAAAATCTATGTTATCTTGGTGAAAGTCTATTGTAATGAAGGGACAACAAATCTACGGTTGTGGGAATGTATGAGGTGCACCATAGGAGGTTGCAGAGACGGTTGTGACATAAAATCTCGGTGTGACGAATCTATGTATGAGTGTCTCAGTGAGGTGAGGTGAGTCATGTGAATCTACCAAATTTGTAAACCAAGCTGTTATTACTCATATTATAAATGTTTCACAATAAAAAAGACTTAGTTGGGTGTTAGGAATTGTTTGTGCCACTTGCACTATTTTTTGTTTGTCTTCATTTGTTTCACAGTTGTTCTCTTGGTTTCTCATGTTCATGGAATGTATGCTTAAATAAGACTAAGTGTTAAACTATGTTAACAATTTTCTAAGTATACAAGAGTTGCACTAGAGTAGGAGTGTGACTCATCGATAGCCTAGAATTGAGTATGGGTATGTTCTAGGTGAAGAGGCCCAGTTCGGACGAAGTATTCTTGGTGTGCCAAGCAACCAAGTAAGAACCTTCACAATGTCACGTGCCCTTAGGAGGTGAATGATCACATGATATAAATAGGTGTCTTTTGGGGTTGTGATACGTACAATATTGAACAATTGAGTGTTGGAAGATTGGTTGTTGCCATTGATGTCAACCCTAGTCATGGGTTTTGGACCGCAAGATTAATAAA
>JASDQU010108211.1:33609-63477 GCA_032191745.1 Picea mariana | reverse complement strand
TGTGGCTACCTTTGGAAGTCATTACTTCCCTTGAACAATAAACTATTGATTATTTCTCATATATTGTGCATGGTGTATTATGGTGTATTGGTGTAATTCTTATACTATTGTTCATTTCTCATTGGATATAGTTGAATGGTTTAAGTATAAGTTGAAAAAGGTTTTAAATTGTACTTGATACTGATTCACCCCCTTCTCAGTATCAACATTGAGAATACTTGGTACTAACCCAATTTATGTGGTAGGAATATGCCAAGAGAAATTGGATGCACCACAATGGTCATTCAAAGTTCATATTGTAACAGATATGTCAATGACCATAAGAGTACCATTCACTTAACATTGAATAATGTATTATAGTAATGCTAACGTTAATTTTTCAAAAAATGAGAAGATACTTCCATACCCTTGATCTTCTTGAAATCACCATAGTGGATTTCATTGGCAGTATCATGGTTTAGTAGTGAATATAGTGGGATGTCAATCGACCCACCAAGGCGCAATTACCCCAAAGGCATGAATAAGCAATTGGGGATAGGTGCAATTTTTGGGTGATTGTCATAGAAGAGTAGCCCCTATTGCTACAACATAGATGAACAACAATGCTTATATTAGTGGTTTTCCCCTCGAGGCTCAATTTTCCCATGAAAATAAGTAACTTCTAGTGCCAAACCTCTTAGGGCTAGTGATAATGCTTCTCTGTGAGATGAAAGGAAGTACTTTAAAAAAATAGTGGTTTTAAGTGTAGTAAAGTGTCATGGGACATTATAATGCAATTTTTTAATCTTTTATTCCTACCAACATAACAAATTGTATTCAATTCATTGTGCATACACTTAATAAGAATAAATTTACCCATATCTAGGGGTTAATAATGAGATAGTTTATTTTAAAAAGTTACAGATGGAGAAATTTTCAACCCCGAGCATGGCATATAGGTTTTACCCTAGTTGCATCATCACCACCCAGTGGATCCTTTGACCACATGCCAAAGAATGACCCCTTTAGGCTCTTTGTTGTGGTGATGAATCTCCTCTTCAAAATTACAACTCTACCCTCCCTCACAGTCATTTGCACTAGCTCTTCAATGACCCATGTTTTGAAGGTTTCATAACCCTTAGCCATCTGAAAGTATCCTCCTTGGTCCTACCTCTCTCCGAACTAATGTCTTGTAAGGAAAATATTCCTTTATGTTCCCCTCCTCCCACTAGATAAATACCCCATCTTACATCGAATGCAAGTCACCCAATAGCCATTAGAATGTTGCCTCTTTCCTAGTCTACCCTCTATAGCTCTCTGCCCACCTCTACCATAAATTGAAGGAAATATTTCAAGGATGTGGTGCTAAATGGAAAACTCGTGGAGAATATCCTTAGCCACACAAATTCCAAATGGTAAATGAATCATTGAACCCATCCATAGCAGTGGTAGAATATGTAGTTGAGTAGTGAAACTTCTTTCAAGAGAGCACATTCATTTGTAGGTTTGGTGGCCTCTAGCCAAAACTAACGCTCTACATCATTGGATCTCCAAAACTTGGAAGCTGAAAACAAAGGAATCTGAATCCTTTATCTACTTGTGCGCAAAAGTTTTCTTCATTATGGAATCAACCTAATAGAAGATTAAGATCATATTTTTAACTCCAACCTTTTGTTTTGGGGCAAAGAAGGACCATAGTAGGACTCTACATGACTTAATGGACTCCAACATTTAATCTGGAATGAATGTTCTCTCCATCACCCCTAGTTGGGTAAGAATGCATAATCTTCCATTGCACTTCTAGGGTTTTGATTTGTCATGGGGAATAGGAAATTCATCAGTAAAATTCCACTTTAAGGGTCTAGAAACACAAATAAGGCATATTACTACTTATGCCCACAATTACACTGACATAGACTTTAGCAAAGGATTTCAACTAGAAACTCTAAACTTATAGATAAATATTACACATGAAACCAACCTACGAATCACGAGATGGTTTCCTTCTAATGTAGGGTGTGCTTCAAAATAGGGTACATTTCAACCTATCATGCTAAGAAATCTAGGAGATTAAGAAGGAAATAGAGAAAGACTAGAACCGACATTGGATTAAACCTAGGAGGTCAAACCCATGACCTCTACAATACCATTCATTGAATTTGTGTGAGGTGAAAATGAAAAGTATGTAGGATTCATATCTATGGAAATAATAACTTTAACTAGGAGGTTCTACAGGGAAATGATGGAGGCATGCAGTTCCATATTTTTCATTTCCAAACATGAAATAGAAGTGCAATACTACAACTCCCACTCACGAAGGTTTAAGATGTGATTACCTAAATCTATAACATATGTGTTCCAAATATCACCCTTGCAGATGCAACAATAGTCACAACAATGGTCCATTATGCCTCTAGGAACACAAAAAATACTAGAGAGATGAGGTGGCAGGGGGGACAAATAACCAAAAATTTCATGATCCGAAGAGTTGTGAGTCCAAAGAGATATATAGTTCAAGACCAATACTAGAAACTCCCCTGAGGGATATCCAAAATTCAAGGCTAGAAGTGCCCTTAAGAAGATGCTACCTGGCGGGGCCAAATTACCAACATAGCCATAAACCAAAATCAAAATGATATATGGAGAAGTTACCTCATTCTCCAAATCCCGTATCATTTTAATGTTCACATTACACATGAATGCCACAAGATTCCCCATTAAACCTTTCCCAACATCGCAAACAAGAGAATACAATTTTTGCAGAGTGAATGCCACATGAGAGATGGGATGTGAGGAGATAAACTCCATTCACATTAAGAGCCATGAGAATCAAGGATGATGAAATAAGTGGCAGGGTGAGTAATCCTTTTGAGGGGATGATGTTGAATCCCCTTAGAAGCATGCCAATATCCCTTCTAAATGAGTTGGGCATGGATTTATGTTCGATAATCGATTTCATCTTTTCCCATCTCTTACACAACACTTGAATCATGCAATTTTTTTTGCCAATAAAAAAAAGAGAAAGTGGAAAGAAAAAGCTAAGAGATTGACACATCTCATGTGAGGGATCCAAAAACTTACAATCAAATATTAAAAGATGTATATACAATTTGAATATATATATAAAGGTAGTTATTGTAGGATAAACACCATAAATAAAAATTATTAGTTATAATCAATGTTAAGAAAAATAAATAAACATCTATACTAATATCAATAATATTTATTTACATAAAAAAATATTTTTAACATTTTTAAATCATTTTGATATATACTATATGGTTTTATTATAAGAGTTAATTATATAAAAAAAAATTAATAATTTTTTTTGAATTTAAAAAATATAATATAATTGAAATTAAAATAAATTAAAACTTATTTTTAAAATTAAAATAAATTAAAACTTATTTTTAAAATCAAAATCATATACAGTTATTAATAATCAAGTCACTAAACATTAGACCCACTTTATATAAAGCATAAATTTAAGAGATTAATTTAATTCATTATTATTAATGTTATTGATTTGACTAGTTAAGATCTCTTAATTTTTTTACACAATTTTTTTATGTTTTAAAAATTATATATATATTTAAATATACTCATTACCATGTGGTAAAAAACACAAAAAAAATACAGTACTTGTTACTTTTTAGTTTACACAAGAGAAGGTTCTCCGCTTTCCTCTATTTGAATTGAAATGAGAATGAAGTTCTCCCCTCTTCATTACTCCAAGGGATATAAAAAACGAAAATCGTGACGTCTCATAACACCCGGCCGGCTAGAGTCTCTTTTCAAAAAATTATTTATTATTATTTTAAAGTGAAATATAGAGCAAAAGCGATGAGAGCACTCGAAGGCCTTGCTCTATGGAATGTTTTTCCGACCGAAATATGAATGATGCCAAAGTAAAGTATAAAGCAAAGGCAATACGAATATTCATAGTTCATAACTATCTTTGGAAAAAAAAAAAGTTCGTTACCCCAAACTTAAAGCAAAGGCAATGGATGTAGGAACGTTTTATAAGATTGGGATGGAATTTCTTTCCAAAATAAATGAAGAGTATCATATCTTTTAAGCTTTGGAATAAGTGGGGGAAATCGACAAATGACACCCTAGAGCTCTATAAATCTGTAATCAGTCGTTATGAGATTTGTGTTAAGTGGGGAAAATCGACAAATGACACCCTAGAGCTTTATAAATCTGTAATTAGTCGCTATGAGATTTGTGTGAGATGGCGGTTTGTAAAGTCTATTTCATTCTATGCACACTCCACTTTCTGGTTATTTTCCCTTTCTTACTGTTGCTTGATGATTGCTTATATCCTATTTTGAAGGGAGGGTGTTGTTAAGGAAATCCTGTAATGGTTGACCCTTAGTTCACTTAGATGAATTAGAGGAGTTGCCCCTTATACATGAGGGTATGATGCCTTTTATTAAAAATATTCAAACTATCTTAGATCAAATCCAAGATTTGGTGGTGGATTTGATCTAAAATAGTTTGAATAAGATAATATCATCAAATTCCATGAGATCCATGTATCCAAATTCGTGGATATGGGTCACCACTTGGTCAAACCACTTAGCTACAAAATTGTAGGCTAGTTAGACCAGTTTAAGATATCTCAACCATATGCCCCTTGTTTTGTATGTTTTGCAGATTTTCCTCGTTTTTCACCTAAATGACACTATTTTGCACAAAACCCATATTTTATATTTTTGAGATTCCTCTTCATCTATTCATAAATGACATGTAAAGTTTGACTACCAAAACTACCAACCAGTTGTAGAATTGCCAACAACTGTTGAATTTCATAAATAAGTTAGGAAATAACAATATCTACCCTAAGTAATCATCAAAACATGGGCAATGTACCATTTTAGTGTAAGTATGCCACATGAAGCTCATATAGGGTGGAAATGGACAAATGCATGAATATGAGTGATGAAGGGAGTGATGAGGATAAAAGGGTAAAGTAAATGAAAAATGACTAAATGACATCATAAAATGTGTTATTTCTGAGGTCCAACATCCCCCCCACACTCAAATAATTGCATGTCCTCATGCAATCAAAGATACACAGGAGGTAGTGTTCAGATATATATGATACAAGACCTAAATGGAAAGGATTTGTTTTACACTTGGATTTTTCAAAGTCATCGATGCCACGGGGAGATCCAAAGTCATCGATGCCACGGGGAGATGGATATGATGGATAGATAATGAAATATGAAATGTAAAGTGAAGGAATGGAAAATATGAAAATCTTCAAGAATTTTATGTACATGAATTCCCAGTTAGATGACTACCTAGAAATAGAAATTGCTTACCCAACTTTGCCTGAGATGGATATGATGGATAGATAATGAAATATGAAATGTAAAGTGAAGGAATGGAAAATATGAAAATCTTCAAGAATTTTATGTACATGAATTCCCAGTTAGATGACTACCTAGAAATAGAAATTKCTTACCCAACTTTACCTTCTCCTAGTGGATGATGATCTGAGAGATAAAGGTTGAACTATGGCTCACCTGATGTGTGTTTTTATGACTATGGTGTGTTGATATGAGAGAAAAATACTGTGGTTGTAACCTAACCGCATAATGTGAAAAATAAGATCAGTTGGATGGAGTAAGCTCTACAAATGACAACTTGTTGCTGGATAAGTTTGTTGATGATGTTGATGGTACTGATGATACCAAAGAGTACTATTGTTGAAGAAGATAGCTGATGTTGATGTCAAAAACGAATTTTGAATCTAGTGACTGTTATTGAACTGTTGCTACAAATAATGTTGAAAATTTGATCTTTATTTATGCTTGAAAACTTGAAAATTGAAAAATGCTAAAAATCAATGTTGATAGGTGGATGAGCATCTCGTGATGATTTGAAATCATCTCCAAGTTGTGCTCTAGTCTTGGAATGTGTGCAACCATTCAAAACTACAAATCGGCTACAGAAAGATGAAAAAATGAAAAATGCTAAAAATCATGGCTGATAGGTGGATAAGAATCTCATATTGATTTGAAATCTCTCTAAGTCGCTATTTAGTCTTGGGATACGTGCAACCATTCAAAACTACAAATCAGCTACAGAAAGATGGATGTAAATGCTTACAAAAATTTTGATAATTTTTATAAAATCAGTTTGAAAACATGTTGGTGCATCCCTTGTCATGCATTTTCTACAAGTTTTGTCCGCTAATTACTCAATTTGTTGTATGAGGCACAAAACCCATGTCTCATAATTTCTCACTTCAACTTCAATTATTTACAAATGATATGCAAAACATTCCCTTCAAGCAGGTTGCTATAGGAAATCTAGAAATGATATCAAAGTCTACTTCAAAAACATATCTATAGATCCCTCATTATGCACTTTCTGGAAATTTCATTCATGTTTTACTAAATTTGTTGCATGGGGCACAAAAACTGTGTCATAAATTTTTTTAATTTGGCCTCATCTGCTTGCAAATGTGATGAAAAGATTGTCCCTAAGAATAAAAATATGGTTGTAAAAACCTTTCTATAGTTGCAGAAAATCACTTGAATTTGAAAAAAAATGATTTGTATGCTTATGATTTGCTTCTATGAATGTTTGAACGGAAAGGGCATCTTCACCCCTCCCCCACACTCAAAACTTGCATGTCCTCATGCATGTGAAGTAGGGGAAGGGGTATAATCATGAAGGCTTATGGAGACTGGAGCATTATCAAGGTCATTAGGTTGTAGCAACGATGAAAATATTCTCGTTCAAATTTTTCTAATCATGTACTTTCATGGCAAGTTGGAGTTAAGGAACGAAAAATATTTGTAGCAAACATTTTTGCAATCTCCCCCTAAACTCTTTTTGTGAGTGTGCCTACTCGATATTGAACACAATCAACAAGCTCCAGTAATGTTTTCCCCTTGATCTCTTTCTCTACGGTACTTTCTTTTGAGAAATCATATTGGAGACAACAAAGATTCAATTTTTTTTTAATTAAGAGATCTTATATTTTAAACCAAGGAACATCTCTCACCAGTGGTAAATTTACAGTGGTGTTATTGGTAGAGTGATCAGATTCAACGTTAATCACATCATTCTCTTTGATTGGATATGTCAATGGGACAACTTCAGAGTGTAGTGCCACAATAGAAATCTTGTTCCCTGGGTCATGATTTATGGCCTTGAGCAACTCTAGTACTCCAACTGACGAATGTATTCCATCATCAATCAAAGATTTCCCTTTGTTTTTCATTGGTGCACCTACTTGATCTACAGATGTAGATGAGGGCGCATCCACTACTTTCATTGATAGTGTTGTTACAATTGTTCCATTGCTCTCGGAATTCCAGGGCTTGTAGCACAACTACTTTCCCATTAGTTTGGAAATAATGTCTAAGAAGCCTTTGGCCCCTGCTTCTTTATTCCAAAAATGACTTTTTGAAACCCTTCACAAGCAGACAAATCTGAACTTAGAAGCATATTCACTAGACACACTCTTCAACAAAAAGCTTCATCGACCTATTATTATATGGCTTTTGTGTTTCCTCGAATGCAGACATGGGGATCTTTCTCTTCATTCCCAAGCCATTACTTGTTTCTCTGTCCCATGTATCCTTACAAAAATTTCGATAATTTTTATAAAATCAGTTTGAAAACATGTCGGTGCATCCCTTGTCATACATTTTCTGCAAGTTTCGTCTGCTATTTACTCAATTTGTTATATGGGGCACAAAACCCATGTCTCAAAATTTCTTGGTTCAACTTCAATTATTTACAAATGACATGCAAAAATTCCCCTTCAAGCATGCTACTACAGGAAAGCTGGAAATTATATCACAGTCTACAAAAACATACCTATAGATCCCTCATTATGCACTTTCTGGAAATTCCATCCACGTTTTACTAAATTTGTTGCATGGGGCACAAAACCTATGTCTTAAATTTTTTTAATTCGGCCTCATCTGCTTGCAAATGTGATGCAAAGATTGTCCCTAAGATTAAAAATCTAGTTGTAACAACCTTTCTATAGCTGCAAAAAATCACTTGAATTTGAAAAAAACATGATTTATATGCTTATGATTTGCTTCTATGAATGTTTGAATGGAAAGGACATCTCCACCCCTCCCCCACACTCAAAACTTGCATGTCCTCATGCATGTGAAGTAGGGAAAGGTGTATCTTCATGAAGGCTTATAGAGATTAGAGCATGATCAAGGTCATTAGATTGTAGCAACAATGTAAATCTTCTCAGTCAAATTTGTCTAATCTTGTACTTTCATGGTAAGCTGGAGGTAAGGAATGAAAAAGATTTGAAGAAAACATTTTGGCAATCTCCCCTTGAACTCTTTCCATGAGTGTGCCTGCTCCATACTGAACACAATCAACAAGCTCCAATAAGGTTTTCCCCTTGATCTCTTTCTCTGCAATATTTTCTTTTGAGAAATCATATTGGATACAACAAAGATTCATTTTTTTTTTTAATTAAGAGATCATTTCTTTTAAACCAAGGAACATCTCTCACCAATGGTAAATTTACAGTGGTGCTATTGGTAGAATGATCAGATTCAATGTTAATCACATCATTATCTTTGATTGGATATGTCAATCGGACAACTGTAGAGTGTAGTGCCACAATAGAAAGTGTGTTCCCTGGGTCATGATTTATGGTCTCGAGCAACTCTAATACTCAAACTGACGAATGTATTCAATCATCATTCAAAGATTTCAATCCGTTTTTCATTGGTGCACTTACTTGATCTACAGATGCACATAAGGTCACATCCACCTCTTTCACTGATGATGTTTTTACAATTCTTCCATTTCTCTCGGAATTCCAGGGCTTGCAGTACAACCACTTTCCCAATAGTTTGGAAAACATTTCTAAGAATCCTTTGGCCCCTGCTTCTTTATTCCAAAAACGACTCTTTGAAACCCTTCACAAGCGGAAAAATATCAACTTAGAAGCATATTCACTAGACACAATCATCAACAACAAGCTTCATCGACCTACTATTATATGGCTTTTGTGTTTCCTCGAATGTAGACATTAGGATATTTCTCTTCATTCTCCAACCACTACTTGTTTCTCTGTCCCATGTATCCTTAGAACCAATTTACAAGCATACTAATTTCCCTAAAAAAAATGTACTTCACCAGACAATTACCATTTCCAAGTATAATACACTGATAATTCTAGGGATTTTCTGCAATCTTGAGATTCAAAGATCCGGTAAACATACAAATATTTGATCTCAATTCAGGAAAAGAACATGGGCATCAAGTAGTTGCAACTATACTTAACAATGAACACCCCTTATCGTCAATCACATTCTGTAATTCGGATACATCAATATTTCAGATCCAATAGGATTTCCCCCTCCAATACATGGCAACCTAGATGGGATCATAAAGCTAAGCTCCAATGTATAATATGAAAAAAGTGCATAAGGGTATTGTC
This sequence comes from Picea mariana, assembly GCA_032191745.1. NCBI lineage: Eukaryota > Viridiplantae > Streptophyta > Pinopsida > Pinales > Pinaceae > Picea > Picea mariana. Next base: position 54,050 of record JASDQU010108211.1, on the reverse strand, counting down.
TGGACTCTGATTTATGGGTTTTTCATAATGAAGTTGATAACATGAGATAATTGCATAGCCAATGGCATCATTTCTACATCACACAATTGCAGATACAATGGCATCATTTTTGTATCAATCTTAGGAGATCATATATGAAATGCAATACAAGATTGTGGTAAGTATAATGCCTCGAGGAAAAGGTGACTTTCCCCTTCCAGATGACATCTAGATTTCCATTCTTCTTTCCCTCTCTAAAAAACCCCCACGATTTCATGAATGTAAGTATGAAATTGGGATTTGATTCATGATTCTTGGAGTGTTGACTAGATAAAATGTAATCAAGATCCATTTCTCACGAATTTAGCAAACAAAACACAAAATAGATCACGGATTTCAAAACCCATCCAAAATGATAATTCTGGGAAATATCAATTGAGAGAATCTTGTGAATATCCTAAATCATTCAAAATTTTGGGAAACCATCCTCATGGAAACCAAATGGGCTCGTCCCCCACAAAAACCATGTGGTTTATTTTCACGATTCTCCTCCATTTGTGCGCAATTGACACCAGAAAAATGTCTCACGGTTTTGGCATGTATTTCATGAACATGTTGAGGATTCTTTGTACGATTTCATAGTTTCCAATGCAAAATAGTTTAGAAGAGTCATTACCTTCTGTGTAATATTACATGTGGCTCAAACACTACTAAGCCACTGAAAACTAGAAGCACTTTCCATGAACAATTGATGGACCAAATTAATCGTACTTAGTCTTGGTAATCCACACCTTTTGGATTGTGCTCAGAGATGCAAAGATTGATCCTCCAATTTAGACACCGTACTTCCTTTCGGGAGATGTAACCACCTTGATATTAATACTAATTGGGGCCAAGGAAATGATATCCTTTATCATACGATCAACATTACCCTATCTTTGAAGGAATGTTTTGACCTACATAGGTCAAAACATAGGTTCACGGATCTGGATGGACAACCAGGAATACTTTAAGGCTTCTCTTTGAAGGGGTCTTCTTCTGTGGTTGAGTTGAACACATACTGTCTTTTTCATGGTTGCTACCATGGATATATACATTTCATCATCTTCAATGGATCATAGGATTAGCTCCCTCCTAATCCTTGCTTCATGTAAGAGTGCATATAATCGGCTCCCTCCATCTGATAGAGTCCATGCTTCCATTTGTATCCTTATTGTCTTCTGCAATATATGATAGAGTCCATGCTTCCATCTGCATCCTTATTATCTTCTGCAATATATGATTGGTTTTCTTGTCTAACAGAGTCCATGCTTCCGTTTTGTTGTCTTCTATAGAATGTCACAAGTCTTTTTCTAGTTTCCTCTCGATTGTTGACTTCTTTCTGTCTTTGCTTTTTCCAAGTCTCTTCTGATTTCAATATTATCTTGTAATGTCTTTCACATGATATATTTCATTCTTTTTCATGTGTAATATCTAATGATAACTCTTTTTATCTTTGTTTGTTATTTCATAGGTATAATCCTTCTTGGAACACATTATCTTCCAAGAGATAGATATACAGGATATGTACAGAGATGATGCAAGAAAGATATGTACAGGAAAATAAGAAGAGTGCTGTTACCTTTTGGTAGAAGAAGTCTCTTCCATCCTGCTTAGTCTTCTTTGTAGGTTCCTTTTCTTCGGAAATTGATGCTTTGTGTTTCTTCTTCCTTTTCTTTAGCTCGGGACACTGATTCATGTAGTGACCGTACTTGTGACAGTTGAAGCATTGTATTTCTAAAATGTCTTTCTCTTGATTTGGCTTCCTCCTTGAACCGAACTTTCTTTTGTCCCTGAAGTTCTTGAATCTTGCTATGAGGGCTTGATCAACGCATTTCTTTTGAGGTTTCTCTTTTGCATTGATCCTTGATTCTTCTTGAGCACAACAAGTCCAAACTTCTTCAAATGTTGGGTACTCCTTCCTTGTGTTCATGCTTGCGGAAAATGCATCCCATGTCTTGGGAAGACCATTGAGTACTATGTTCACCAATTCCTTCTCTAAAGTGATCTCTTCAATAGCTTGTAGTTGATCTATTAACTGGGAGATCCTTACAAAGTATGATGTTATGCTATCATCATCATTCATCTTCATGTCGCGGAGCTCATTCTTCAGACTCATAACTTGTCCAATGTTTCTGACTGAGAAGATATTTGTTAGGGCATCATACATCTTCTTCGATGAGTCAAGATGGGAGATGTAGGGTATCAAGTGGTCCTTTGTGGAATCCACTAAGATACTCATGGCATTGATGTCAACATCCTTGAACTTCTCCATAGCTACAACATTCTGTGGTTCCTTCTCTTCTCCTTCTTCAAACTCTGGCTTCATGATCTTTCCTTTCACAATATCCAACACTTTATTCTTAGCAAGGATGAGGTCAATCCTTGTCTTCCATGCTCTGAATTTAGAGGCTCCATCTAACTTGTTCTCAGACTTCATAGAGTTTGTCATGGCTGCTTGACTTGGTCAAACCCTAGATTTGACCAGAAATCCAAACTTCACGTCTTGGTCTTCTGAGAGTTCCAGGAGATGCGCTGGGCTAGGGTGCACTAATATATCCAGAGAATAGGTCAATCCATTCACTTAAGGTTCCTCAACAAGAGGTTTTGGGTTTCTGCCACTGCTTCTGCTAGTAACCCTAGCTAGAGTGCTTTTGGAAACTGCTCCTGCTAATAACCCTAGCGGCAATTCCTCAACGAGCTCAATATCTAGCGGCTATGTTTCCTTCCAGCGTGTTAGGCTGACTGAAGGGTTGTGGGCCCATAAACTATTAGAATATAGAATATGGTGTGCTCGTTTTACCATTGACAATACCCTCGTCACCCAACCATAGGCCGAAGCCTCCCTCTGAGCACCTTAACCTTGACTGAGAATTCCTCCGGAAGTAAACCCTAGGCTAGATAGCCAAACAAAGGACAGCGCATCTCTCCCCAAGGATAGCGCAACACAAAATACTGATCAGATAGTCCCAAACCCTAGCCAAGAGATATTCAAGCCAATACTGAGAACTAGTTGCTACTGCAGCTGCACCTGCAACCCTCCTCCAAACCTATGCACCAGACTGCAACTGTAGTGTGCACCAACTGGGAAATTGCAATTCTGAGATGCTGCAAATGAGAACTGGTGCCCTGTATTTATAGTAATCCTGTCATTTTTGTTGGGGCCGACTTCTCCTTCTGGGTATGTGTCTGTTCAATATATTATTATTATTTATGGCCGACTTCTTCTCTGGGAGGCTAATAGCCTAATATAAATTATCTTCTTGATTCGACAAGGCTTCTAGGGTTATTAGCCAACTCATTAGGGTTTCTCTTGCTTCCCGGAGTCTTCTATTCTCGTCAGGTTCATACATGGAGGTAAATACCTCCCGCAACTACCATAATATTAACAGTTGGTTGGGTTTTTCATGAATGAAGAGAAAGGTTCTATCACTACTCTTTTAACTACGACCTTAGGAAGACAAGTACCTATAACTTTCCACATCTATCTTAGAGATAGAAAATCCTCTTGAGCTAGAGTAGGGTGATAATGAGTGGGAGACCATCATCACTAACCAAAATCCTATAATGGATGGATGGGGACTACCCTCCAAGAGTATAGATGACCCACTACCCAATGTGGGTGTAATCCTCTCAATTTCCTAGTTAATGTCTAGTTCTATTTTCACTATGTGGGCTAGTTGGCTCAAGACTATGCCTTTAATATTTATTTTTTGGATTTACTTTCTTATAAAGACTATAAATAAATTTTGTATTTTGAAAAAGGCTATTTTTCTTTATAATTTCCAAAATATACCAACTTTTGGTGATTATACCTATAACCCACTTGGTTTTGCATAAAATGCCATGTATGTACATATATTGTTCCTCTTAATAGTTAAAGGAAGCATTTTATTAAAAAAAGTGAATTCTTGAATTTTAAATTTTAAAATATAAATATTTTATATTTCTTTCTTGTATATTTTTTAGACTTAACCATTTTTCTTCATATTTACCGGTCAGTTATTCATCAACATGTGAGAAAAATTGGAGTAGATATTCATTCATCTACTCTATCAGGCAAAATCACATTTCCTCGCAAATGATGCAAGATTTGGTTTTTGTTCACTCAATTTTTTTCCTTCAATCTCAACAATGACCAAAGTACCAAGTTGGATCCATTAGAATGTGGGATTATGGTGACCCGTAAAATGATATGAGAATGAGATTCCTTTGGATATTTTGTAAGACAATGCAAATAGAATGTTAAATGACCTCACCCAAGGTGGTCAAAGTTAACCTAATGTATCTACCTTACTGAGCACTCCAATAATAACAAATAAGGTGAGACACAACATGGATTGGAATGAATTTGATCACTGGTCTATTATGACTTGTCCACTAGATCTCATATTATGATAGGAACATATACTTGTAAATATGACATTTTGAAACTTTTACTAAATGCCTTTTACGATAATTCCAATGTTCTTGAATCTTTTATGATTTATCTATGAATTGTTTTACTTTGATTGAGGCTTCGAGCTAAATTATGGTGTGATTTGAAGTTCCATTATTATGCAAATATAATTTGACTCATAACCTTAATGCATTGTATATGATGGTTCTCTTATTCTTGAAATGGACTCACTAAATATATATAATGAGAAGGGGATTGTTGTTTACAACATGTAACCCTCTAGCCTCCTATTTCTAATTTCCTTGGTTTTTCCAATTCCATTTCCCATTTATGATTCTCAACAAGATAGGAAATTGTTAGAGAACCTTTCAAGTTGGAAGTCCTACGAAATGGAAGCTTTAATAACACAAATGTCTATTATTCAAGTTTATAGTAAGATCATTTTATATTTGATCTTCTATAATATTTTAGGACCGATGTTACTTTCTTAAAATTAAGTTTCATTAAATGTGTGTCATACTATTGTTTCTACCTTCCTTATGATACTAACAATTCCCACTACACCCCTTGAATAGGTTGAAAGGGACATGTGTCATTGGCACCATTAGGGATACATGTGGATATATGACATATTTCCAATGTGCTTGAGGTGATGCAATGAGACACAGGGAGGCTGAACTCATATATATCAAGCTAGTTCAGCTGGAAATTAGTACCATCACACTAGAGGATGATGCAAATGGTACATGCAGAACCATCGAAGTTATCATTGATGAAAATGATTTATTTCAATGGTATAGGGAATTGGGTTTTCCTTATAGCTAGAATGGAAGTAAGAGACCTTGTATCCCTCCACTTGTGTTGTCACACCACCCTTGATTGACTCTATTGTAGCAAGAATTGAGGAGAAAACATTTGGTAGGAGACCCTAAGAATAAATGTTTCAAAAATTGCTAGCATGGATTATGCTACCCCACAACTCATTTTGAGGCACATGACCTTCAGCAAGATTGTGAGGAATTTGGTATTGGCCCTACAAAAAAACTAGGGAAGAGGAAGGCCTTTGAAACACTAGACCAGAAAGAAGAATGTTGTAGCACAACCTCACACTCAAAAGTAGAAATATAAATATATAAGAATCACATAAGGTTTCACCACCAAACAAGAGGGCTCCACCATCTAGAAGATAAATAATATAGAAGAGAGAAATTTTCAAAAAAGAAGGCCCACCTACAATCAGATGATTGATAAGTAGCTAGAATAACATGATGCTAGATAGTGGGGTCTCTCGAAGCAGGGTCACCCAATATTCACTCATGATTGATCTGTATTATCAAACTAAGGAGACAAATTCCTATAACATGGGTATATAACTATAACAATATAATCCTATCCTGGATCATATCTTAGACACTATTCAACTATTGGATGATAAATTCATCTCTTCAACAAATGTAGGAAATAAAACCCACAAGGTTTGCAAAAATTGCAAGAAGTTTGGGCCCATTGATGATGGATTTTAGGACTCTCACCCTTTTCCAACATTTTTCAAAATATTAAAGAAGCAAATGGAGGAAATAGTATGCACAAAGTTTGCAAGCATTTTAAGAAGTTTGGGCACATTGTTGATGTTTTTGGGGACTCTCACCCTAAGTTGATTCCTAAAGATATTAGAAGAAGAAATTTCACGGTCAATCAATTTGAGAAATTTGATATCTTAATGGCTAAGACATAATCATAGAGTGACGTAGAATATAGAGGAAAAACCTTCCTTGTGAAGATGAAAATCAAGAATCCTTGCATGGGATGCTAGGGGTGGGTGGCCTCTTGGATGATGGATAACATGTTGAGTGTGCAAAGAGTATAGGGAGAGGAAGAAATGAGGATTTGAGCCATCATTACTCAATCCTCCCACATGATTCATATCCATGACAGTATGTAGGAGAATAATGGCCAAAAGAGGGCCACGACAAAACATTAATATGTCGATACCAGTGAAACACCAGGGCGATAGAGATTCCATAAAATATTTTAATCTCCATAAGAGGTGTAGCATAGTCTCCTATATTGTTGGAGCTCTAGGGTTTCCAAACTAGAGCTCTCTACAAAGAAAAATTTTCTTGGCATATGCTTTTGGTTTGTTGGCACACCAAGGATATCTAATAGAGTGAAGTTTGGAGTCTATGGAAACTATGGAAATGGAGGATATTAAGGAGGTTTGATGTGGGTGACCATTCCAATGTAGGGAACAAGTGAAATCAAGGGAATGACCACCTCAAGCTAAGAATAAAGAGGCACAAGAAAAAGATTTTGTGTTGGCCTATTAAAAATAAATTCAAAGAAGGTTAACTTGGAGCTTGAGGGCATAGAAAATGAAGTCAATTTGAAAATGGGATACACCTAAAGAGAAACCAATGATGGAGAAACAACTCCATGGATTTAATTTCTATATGCCACCAACCTCAAAATGAAAAATACTTTATAAAGCCATATTTGAAGTCTATATTCCACCAAGTACATATGTAAGAGGAAGATGTCTATAAGACTACTTTCAAAATTAAGGAGCAGTTGTATGTGTGGTAGGTTATGACATATGATTTGTGTAATGTGCTAACAACATGTATGAGGTTTAAGACTTTTTTTTTTTTTGAATAATATGTCTTATATTAAGAGGAGAAAAATTACAAGAAATATGAAAAAAGAAAACCAAATGGAAGGGTATATACAATGGTGTCTTATATTCCCTTCATAAGAGATATTAGGTCAATAATAAACTCAGAAAAGGAGAAACAATTTACCTCTTTCACACCCTTAATCAAGAGATATCCTTTGGAAAACAATTTCACACATACCTCTTCTCACCAAGAGTGACAAAAAGATTGGATTGAATAAAGCTTATCAAATAAAACATATTTTCATCTTAGCTTCCAAATTGTAAATACGGTTGTAATCTAAAGACAGAATAAGATTCTTGCAAAGTGATACAATACCAAAGACCCCAATTCTCCAAGAAGAGTTGCATGCCAATAAAGTTGTCTCTAAGGGATCACTGAATATCAATCCTGAACATACCTCTAGAAAACTTGCACTCCCATAAAATGTGCTTCAAGGTATCTAAGTTGATACAATAGAGGCATGGGCCATCTTTCAACCCACTTTTGGCAAGGTGAGATTTGGAGGGCATTTCCTAGTAAACAAGTAACCACACAAAAACTCAAAGGTTGTATCTAAGTCAGAGCAACCAATCACTATGCAATTGACAAATCCACCTAACCTCAAGGTAATAAGATTTCCACCTAACATTCAACACAAGATATATAGGTCTCTTATGATGTAGAAGAGAGTCAAGATTCTTGGTATCATATTGTTGAATTGGATTCCAAAATATCCATCCCTAATCTCCCCAAAAGGAGCCCTATATATCAATATTCAACTTGTATTGATCCTCAAGAGGAAGAGAACACATAATGCCTTTTGCATCCATCTTATAAGAAGATAGAAAATATTTTTGATGAGCTAAGTCTTTGAGGCAATGCTTCTAGTCACCACTATGTCTCATTATGCATTGCTTGGGTTTACAACAAATTGTGAGGTTATGTAGTAGCTATTGATGGTTCCAAAACAACTACCAATGGTTCTATAATAGCTATAAATGGTTTTGAAATATATATAAATTACTCACAAAATGATACAACAATGTACTATTAGTCCTTAGTGGTTAAGATAAGTTCAGATAACATACCACTCCCTTTATACTCAATATAAATCTATATAAATTGCAAAAATGTAATATACTTACCTTATTGCAATTAGTCCCATCTCACACAACAAAATGGATAATGGAAAGGTAAAATGTAGGAAAAAAGAGTAGGTGAAAAGGTAGAAGATAACCAAAATTGCCCCAAAATGGGGGCTAATCAATTACTTGTCGTAGAAATGTTTAAATAATTTGTTTTAAAGGAAAAAATTCATGTCTTAGAATCTATAATAAGTGCCCCAACATTGCAATAAGGAATTTTAGTATGTCTCCAAATAGGAAAATAAATGAGGATGAATGAATTAAATTAAGTTTAGATGGTTATGTAGGTCAAATTTACCGAGGTCCTTAGACATGGTTCCCACAGGATTATGATTTAGTATCTTCACTAATGACTAGACCCTTGTTTGTAGTAGGATCTGCAACTTGTATATTGGAAATTGTTTCTACATTCAAAGGAATAACATTTCCAACACCTTCTACAATTGTAGTAAGGGAAATAACCTCGACATTTTTCTTGTGACTTGTTGATCAAGTGTCCTTAGACACTTAATTTTATTAAATAAGGAAAAAATAATTATAAAGATAGTGAGGGAATAAGTCCTATGTTCCTCACATTGAAAAGAGCTAGTTTATATAGTACGAATCTATGCTAAACTCTAGGAGAACAACCAATCACATAATCACATGAGTATGATAGGTGTCCTTTATATATTAAACTAAATGTAATATTTAAGAATACTCTAGAATAAATTAATTTCTAAAATTATTTATTTAGACTTATAGAACTTTAGGATTATTCGACTAACATTTCCCCCTTTAATTAGAAAGTTCATTTTTACAAATACCAAGTTCATTTATGAACTTAGTGAGCTTTATTCTACCAAGTGGATTGGAAAAAATATTTGAAGTTTGATCTTTAGATGAACATAATTGTTACACATCAAAATTCCTCACTTTGATAGTATCACATTCTCATTGTCGTAAGTGTCGCACTTTTGTTGCAAGTGTTGAATTCTCTTTCACTAAGCATCACATCATTAATGACACCATGAAAACACTTGCTACAACCCATAAAACATGTTAGAAGAAGAAGCCCCATCATTTGATAGTCAGAACAAATGTTTTTCTAGGGAATTGTTCATTTTGATAACTTTTTGGAAGACCAACGCTCCCCTCCTCATACACAGGGAGCGCTAGTGCTCCTTGTCTATCTTAGGGGGAGCGTTGTAGTGCTATGTTTCCCATTCTAAGGGAGTGTCAAGTTGGTTGAGGAAATCTTAGAAGATATATCATTTTCTTCTAAAGACAACTATGGATGGATCGAGTTGGTTTGGCTCGAATCTAACTATAGGGTTGCATCTAAGGAAGATATCACAACTATTGGATCCATATCCTCAACTAATTCCAAATATACCCAAAGAAGTTGAGCCTCTCAAAGCCTATAAATGTAGGCATTCCCATGGTAAAAAAAGGAGGAGAAAATCAGCAAAGCATTGTTATTTTGATTGTGGATCTTCAGAGCAAGGGTTGGATGAGGAGGACTTGGAGAAGTTATTGCAACATCATCTGAAGATTGTAAGTTTCTTCTTGAAGTTCTCATCTAATATACTTGGCTTATTTCCTTCAAGTATGTGGTTTCATGTGCTTGTCTATGTTTAATTCAATTTGCAGAGATGAATTCACTTTGCCTAATCCATTAGAGTAGAAGGAAGTCGCTTGTTTCTTGTTGTTCATTGTAGGTATTTATTTGCGCTAGGAGTTGGATCAAGCTTGTGGATAGGAGCAGCTAGGACAAATGTCGTAAACAAAGTACATCCTACTTTACCTTCTCCTCTCTTTTTCGATAAGCAAAATGAGTCTATAGGAATGGTAGTGTCCAAATGATTGTTTCTGTCTTGATATAGGGGTCAATAATCCAAGGGAAAGTTCATCTGTCTGCAGGGGAATATTTTCGTAACAATAATTGAGGCTTGATGATGTCCTTGACAATGAGAGATCTGATGAAGTGGTAGTTGGTGTCGACATGCTTAGTATTTCAACGAAATACTAGATGCTTGGCCATATTTATTGTTGACTAACTGTCGCTCAATAAAGTAGTTGTCAAATTTTTAGTTACACCAATATCCTACAAAATCATGTGTAGCCATACTATCTCACATGTTCCTTCCCAAGCTAATATGTACTTTGCTTCTACTAAAGAATTAGAAATTGTTTCCTACTTTTTGCAACTCCAAGATACTGCTATTGAACCCATAGTCAATAAGTAACCTAAAGTTGATGTTTGATCATCAATGTCACTTGCAAAATTAGTGTCTGAATATCCAACGAGTGTAAAAAAAAATCTTCTCGTTGAGAAGACCAAAATATTTTGTACCATGAATATACCTTGGTACCCTTTTTGTCGAATTCTAGTGACTTTCCCTTGGTTCTTGCATAAACATTGAAAGTATGCTAACTGAATATGAAAAATATGGTCAAGTATTTGTCAAATAAATGAGGCTTTGAATCAATTTTCTATATTGTTTACCATCCACCAATTCCCCCCTTCAAAGTTTGAAAGTTTCAAATTCTGCTTCATGGGGTTAATAGAAGGCTTACAATCTTCCATGCCAAATTTCTTTAACAATCCAGTGGCACACTTAGTTTGACTAAGGAAGATTTGATTATTATGTTGAGTTATTCAATTCCAAGATAATAATGAAGGGGCCCTAAATCTGTCATTTTGAAGCCTGCTTGAAGTTTTTCCTTAACTTGTTTGATGTGAAATTCATTGTTTCTCATTATGATTAAGTATCACAAAGAGCTTATTTTGCATAAGAAAATACAAAGTATCATTTGTTTCACTTCTTTGAATACCCACCTTTCGTAGGTAATCATCTATTTTTGAATACCAAGCTTGACGAGCTTGTTTCAATCCATATAAAGCCTTCGCTAATGTGCAAACTTTATGTTCATGTCCTTTAACTTCAAACCCTTGTGGTTGAGTCATGAAGAATTCTTCTTTGATATCACCATTCAGGAAGGCACTTTTAACATCCATTTGATGTAATTTCCAACCATTTTAAGAAGAAAAAATGATAATTGTTCTTTTTGTGTTCCATTTAGTTGTTGGAGAAAAAGCTTCATCATAATCAATCCCTTCTTGTTGGGAAAAAACCTTAGCCATGAGTCTTTCTTTGTACTTATCAATTTTTCCAATGTTTGGAGTGTACTTTATTCGATAAACCCATTTGCAACCTATGGGATTAATATTAGGTGGATAATCAACTAAGATCCAAGTCCTATTTGCAAGTACTAAATCATATTAATTAATCATTGCTTCGTGTCATTCTTTATGCTCAACTGCTTCAACAAAAGTAGCAGGCTCAGTGGAAGCATGAGTTAACAATGAAAAATCAACTTTTGATCTTAAAGAAATCCTAGTTCTTGTTCTTTTCATTTCATCTGGATGAACATATTTGAGAAGTTGTTGGGCCCATTTTGGCTTCTGATGTTGAGTGGATTGTGGATCTGAATCATCATCATTATTATAAAAAAGAGGATATATAAAAACAAAGACTCTCTTTTCCTCTGAAGTATCTTGAGTTGGAGAAGAATCTTTTGAAGTTTCATTATCGAAAGAATCCTTTGTAGTTTCATTATCAGAGGAATCAAAAGAAATTTTTTATGAAGGAATTCCTTCTGAAGAAACAAAGTCTTTTTCAAACCAAAATGATTGCCTTGATTTCTTTTTCAACTTACCTTTACCCTTAATGTTTTTTTTCTCTAAACGACTAAGGAGATTATTAATCTCATCATAAATTTTACGTTCAATTTCATAAAAAATTATGTCTCTACTGACAATGAATTTACCATCTGAGAGAAACCTATACCCTTTCTTTTAATCAGAGTATCTAATGAAAGTACACTTCAAACTTCAAGATTCTAGCTTAGATCTCTTTTCTTAGGAACTAAAGCATAGAAAACTGAACCAAAGACTCAAAGATGCTTAACTTTTGGTTTGATACAATACCAAGCTTCATATGGTGTGATGTCATCCAAATAAGCACTGAGATATCTATTTCTTAAGTAAACTGTAGTGTGAATTGCTTCGGCCCAAAAAAAGGAACTTAAGCTTGAATTTCAACATTGATATCTCCATACCCATCAAAGTTCGGTTCATTCTTTTCGTCACTCCATTATGCTATAGAGTGTATGGATTTGTGAATTTCCTTGTGATGCCTTTATCTTTGCAATAATTTTGGAATTCATTTGAAGTGAATTTCCCTCCACTATCTATTCTCAAAGTACAAATCTTTTCCTTGGTTTCTTTTTCAATTAGATGATGAAAAACTTTGAAATTTGTTTGGATGGCTCTTACTACACTAGGAAATCTACCTTTTGAGTCTATTTTTTTATTCATACATCCTACTATGACCTAATTCTCACAATGCAAGACACTTCATATGAAATCCAACAAGAAGGATGTTGACAGTTCCTCTTGTCGATCCCCTTACAATGTTTCCTAAAGCTAGTGCAAAGAAACTACTCTTCCTTTGACATCTCCCCAACAATAGTGCCAAAAATGCTAGTTTTTTTAGTCATACTTTCTAGAAGAAAATGGTTAAACTACTTGCGCATTTAGCTATGTCAACCTGTGATATGGAATGCTTACAAGATATCATGCATTATATTTGTAGACTATAGGTTTTGTACAATAGTTTACTATGGTGATTCTATGAAAATAAACAACATTATTGAAATATATCTGCACTTTGCAAAATTGAGATTAACACTTACAAAATTAAATTATAGAATTAAAATTCACACTTTGTAAAATTGCAGTTCACACTTCGAATTATAAACATAAATTGTTAATCATTACACAATCACACCAACACAATCTTGAATTTAAAGGTTCTAATCTACCACATAAATAAATACGAAGTCACAAATAACATGTAAACATACATAAAAAAAAATAATAAAATCAACAAAATTGCTATTTTATTGAATGGGACCTGCCTCCATATAATAGAAGTGCTAGTAGCTAACTACAAAATATTTAAGTCAACATACATAATTATTTTCTAGTGACGAGAAACACATAGAAATAATTGAACTAAGCTCCTTCACATTATAGCATAACCGTCTTCAATATAACCGGTTACAATTGCCAACTCTGATTAAAGACAACAAAATAAATAAAACAGCGTAACAAAAAAACCAAAATTAAACCTACTCGAGAATAAATATTCTAAGTATTTCTTAGAACATTGCTTGTGCTCGTATTTTTAGGAACAAAATACTAATTGATCACCAAGATATAGGAGTACGAAACTAAGTCGTTACTCCTAGTCAACATCACTTGCCAATTATATCATATGGCAAGAGGAGGTAGGAGCACGTGAGGAGCTAGGAGCACGTGAGGAGCATATGTCATGTGGATATCTAGAACAATAACTTTAGACACGTCACCACTATGTCCCATTACCCGTTGCTCGTGTTTACATTAACTCATGAGGTTCTACAGAAGCTATAAATGGTTCTGCAACAACTAACAATAATTTTGCAACAACTAATATTGGTTCTATAGAAACTAGCAATGGCTATGCAACATCTTAAAATTACTCACAAACAAAATGCTAGAATAATGCTTTATTAGTCCTTAGTGGTCAAGATAAGTTCAAATAACGATTCTACAGAAAACACAAAATTGTAATCTGGTTTCCTTATTGCAATCAGTCCCATCTCATGTAACAAATGGACAATGGCAAGGTAAAATATGAGAAAAAAGAGTAGGTTAAAGAGGTAAAAGATAACAAAAAATGTGTCAAAATGGAGGCTTATCAATTACCCACCATGGAAATGTTTAAAGAATTTTTGTTAAAAGAAAAAATTCATGTCTCAAAATCTATAATAAGTATCCCAACATTGAAATAGGGCTATTGAGTATGTTTCTAAATGGGAAAATATAGGAGGGTGAATTAATTCAATTCAGGTTAGATGGTGTTGTGGATCAACTTTACTTTTTAAAGGATAAGTTGTGGATTTGATGAATTTATGTTGCAATGTAGTGGAGGTCATGGGAGCTCTATGATGGGGTTGTGGATCCATAAAAGACTTGTAAGGTTAGGTTATATGATTACAATTGGAAAAGAAAAGAGTGTCTTGCAATGTTGGGTTCCAAACTCTTAAAAGCATTGAAAGGTTAGGTTGCAAGTTAGTAAAGCTACAAAATATATAAAGGAATATAACACCTAGAATGTAAATGTAGAAAGTAATGGAAGGATAAATTAAATTCACCCCAAATTTGGTTTGTGGTTTGTTGGATGGATTATAGTGTATAATTTTTCTTTTCCAAGAAAAAACTCTCAAGGAAACTCCTAGGCACTTCTTTTCATTTTGTGGATGGTACCTAGTGTAATCTCATTGATGCTCATTACAACACTTGACCCACTAGGGACATCCACTGAGGGATGCAACAAAGGAAACCAACTTGGGAGATTGACCCTGAGACCTCTTGCATAAGCTCAAAGCACTCAACCACTCAAGCTGACCCACCAATCTAATTGTAGTATTTACCTTATGGAACAAGTGAATCATGCAAAAGAAATGGGAAGATAATGACAAGTAGTAGAGGAGAAAAAATAAAAGCGACAAGTCACAAAAGAGGAAACACAAGAGTTTTGCAGTGGAAGTTGAAGAATTTGAAGATCAGGGATCTTTGTAAGTCACGCCTTTTATAATTGATATTTAATTTTTTTCTTAAAATATATAAATGAAATTACTTTTAATTAATAAAGAGTGAGAATTAATTGTAACTTATATTGTATTTGTAATTATTCCCTATCTTATCCTCCTCATAGAAGTTGTTTTTTCCCCACTTCACTATGACTAGATTCCTAATGTATAAGCACAAAAAAACTAATATGAAAGACAAGACACTTCCTATTATTGCTTCAAACTCTAGTCAAAGCCACATGTGGCTTAAGAGGGGTTATCATAAAGATGCAAAGTCTTGGCTAAACCATTGGAGACTAGAGGAGGAGATCACTTATTCACTTTGCACAATATTGATACCATTAAAATACTATCACATCTAAATTGAAGGAAAAATTGTGGTGTGATAAAAAACTAGAGAATAAAAGAAGATTGAGATACTATAAAGAGGTCATTAACCCTGATCTAGAACATCAAAACTAATCTACATTTCCTAAAACACCTTGGGATGAAAGAATTTGTCATGTCTTGTGATACTAAGAAGGTGAAGAACTAAAAGCACTTTCTCCTAAAGTTTCTTGCATTTGCCCATAAATATTTGTGACAGCATTGACCTTCCTAACTTGGCAACTCCTCAAAATTATGGAGATAGGAAAACTTCTCTCCAATCTTTTTTAGTATAGAAAAAATATGGACATATGAAAACTTCATTCCAACCTTTTCTAGTATAGAAATACAATTTTAGAATGAACCAATTAATTCATTACCATTTTTTACTATAATTGATCTCAATGGACTATAACAATCATCATAATAATTAATAAAATATTAAAAATATACTATAATATAAATATAAATATTCTTATATAATATTTATACTTTTCATTTTATATAAAAAATTATTTGATTTTAATATATCTTTATGAAAAGTTATCTGATTTTAACATATCTTTTATGTTTTAATTAACATAGTTTATTCTTCCCACATGAACTTTACACAAAGAAAGAGTTCTTCCGTCTTCATTTTTACTTTAAAATGAAAAAAATTAAAATTAAAACATAAAGCAAAAGTATAAAACAAAGTGAGAGTTCTCTTTATGAGATTTGCACGATGTTCACGACTTTTCTTTTTCAGATGAAAATTGCTCTTTATATTAAGGTATATAATCAGTATATATAGTCATGTTCATATTACATATTCAACCTGCCTCATATCATCATTTTCACTGTTACAAAAAGACCCAAAACTCAGAACCCAAAAGATTCCAGCTATCCAATAAGTCACCCAATGTACCACCCCAAGTGGCTGCATAAATAAAACAACAATCTAAACTATCTGATGGGGCAATAATAGAAAAACTTATGATACTTCAGCGCCATACAAACTTCATAACTGCATATAGATCTCATAAAACTATGACCATAACTAGACCATATTGATAAATATTTTTGGCCCTTCATGACCATCCATCCATTGATTGTATATAATGGCTCCAGTACGTTCAATTAGTGCTTTCTTTGATAAAGTATCTGTAGCCTGATTTTCTTCTCTATACACATGGGCGAAGGTAATGACAAAAAAATAATTAATGAGGTCCTTTACCCGATCTTTCCAATATTCTATAGAAATATCCTGCAACGATCCAACGTTATTGAGCTAATCGATAATGATTTTGGAGTCCCTAATAACATGAATCTCTATGATCGCTAATCTTTGTGCCAGAGTAACAAGTGCCCAAGCAGCCATAAGTTCTGCTCTAGTGTTTGTTCCGCCACCACAATTTAGAGTCCACCTGCATTCCAAATGTTCATTAAGCTTGATAACACCCCCTACTCCACTAAGATCCCATTGTCCCTGCGTTGCACCATCAAACCATCAAATAATTTTGTGATATGGCAAAGTATGGATGTGATGTCGGGAAGACTTCTGCACTCTCAGCATGCTATAACAGGCCATGTATGCTATAGTTACCATAAAGACCTTTTCCATGGAGGGATTCTTAGGTTCAAAAATAGATAAATTCCTTTCTTTCCATATGTTCCAGCATAAAAAAAATAGGAAGAGTATGAAAATTAGATTGTCTTCTAGCCCAGGTTCCAAACATTCATTAAGAGTGGTACCCTTCCAGTCTACAGTCAGCCTGTAGTAAGCTAGTAGCTTGTCCCAGGTATAAAGAGTGAATGGACAGTCAACAAATAAATGGAACACGGATTCTTCATTGCCTTTACATAGAAAGCACATACATGAACCATGCCAACCACACTTACACAAGTTGTTCCATGTCAGTTATTTTTCTTCGATGAGAAACCAAGTAAACAATTTTTTCTTTAGGGGACACTCCCAGCTTCAAAGGTTTTTCTTCACATTCTCGTAAATATTCACCCAAAGTTCAGCAGATAGTGCATTATAAATGTTCTTTGTGGTTATATGACCGCTGCCATCCCCCCTCATCCATCTTAAATCATCCTTGCATCTTGTGAGAGATATACCATATTCTATCAAACCTTGTCTATAATGCTCCCATTCACCTGCCATCTCTCCCATCAAACCCAGGTCTCTGTTGTCGAGCCAATTGTAACAGATAGCACCTTGGACCGACTCCTTTTTATCTTGGTAAAGAAAGTGGACATGTTTTGAATTTATCAAAGATATCAACTCAGGGGAAAGGAAGGATCTCTTACCCAAGCCCATAATTTCATCCTTACCCACTGTGATGGAAGAGCCCGTCCCTGGTTTCCAAGCCAGTTAGTGTAGCAACAATGGTAGAGCATTCACTAAATTTCTCCAGGTTGATGATCCAGATGTGAGTGTAGGATCGACAATGCAAAACCAAGAAACAATAGAAAGATGTGGTAGATATTTATCCTTCAGTACCCGATGCCATATACTCGGAACCATTAAACCACACCAAAGTGATTTAGCAGCTAATTCTCATGAAAAGCAGAATATATTTTGGAGCCCCCAACCTCCAAACTTTTTTGGATGAGCAATAGTCTCCCACTTACATAAGTGGAAAGATGAGTGGTTTTTTGCCCCTCTCCATAAGTAGGAAAAAGCCAACTTGCGAATCCAATTCAAAATCAAGAAAGATATATGTGCCAAGGCCAACCAATAAACCGGTTGTGTTTCCAACACAACCTTAATCAATATGAATCTTCCACCCATCGATAGGAATTGATTGGACCAATGACTAATTCTAGTCTCATACTTCTGTGTCAACCAAAGCCAATCAACCTCCTTATACCGACTTATCTTCAGGAAATAGCCAAGATATTTAAACCTTGCTTCTAGACTCATTATGCCAAAGTGAAACAAAGGCATTCAAATTATCAAGTATGATTTGTAAAGCGCCAAAATGATGAAATGTTGACTTATTAACGTTAATCTCCAGCCTAGAGGCACCACAAAAAGAATATAAAATATAATGAATCTATTTCCACGATGGTCACGGCTTGGGTCGTGGCTTGGATTGGCTTGACATATGGTATATCGAAGTGGATGGTTGGTATATGAGTAATCAACAAATATTATAAAAAAAAATGAGAGAGATTTATAATATAAAATGCAAACAAAGAGGAAGTTATAAAAAACAAAAGGAAAAGCAAAAGTTATGCGAGTCTTAATATTCACCCATACGAAACACACTAAAAAAAATTGTTGATGAAGACCTCACCTTCCTCAACTTTTTTTTTTTTTTCAACAACAAAAATTTCTTTATAATGATATAAAATGGTTCACTTTACATATCATCGAAGTTTGGCATTCTATGCATAGTTTCTTATCTTCACAAAAACCAAAAATTTCGATCTTCACTCACAAAAATGTGAATTAACTGTCTTGACCTCACTGCATCGTGCTAACAAAATCACCTTCCATCACCTTCCTCTGTCGCTTCCTGGCTGAGTTGCATCACAGATTTGGAGGAATTTAGCGAATTCGGTACACTGGATCATGAATTGGCTTAATTGGAAGCCGGGCTCTAGCCATTCTATCATAATAGGCAAGGACCGCATTATTGGACTTGGCTAGAACTCTTTTCTGTCACCACATTTAATCTCTCATTTAAACTCAAAACATATCTTCTTTCTTTTTCAAGCCACAAATTACATTATTCACAGGACCCCGACAACAAGCTGGAAAACCGGTCTTGAACTGGGTCTACCAACATGTTTGGATGCAGAGTGGGAAAAGTTCTTCCTGGAGTTTAATCGCGCGGGCATTTTGCTACATGATGCGGAGGATCATTTCTTGTGGGACGGAGGGGATAGCTCGGGCCTCATCTCACTAAAAAAATTGTACTCTGCCATTGCAAACATAGTGTGGCAGTACAACATCAATGGTTGGCGTAAGCATCTCTAGAATTGGAAAATTCCTCATAAAATTAATCTCTTCACCTGGCTATCAATCGAAAACAAAATTCCCACCTGGGATAACCTCCAAAGGAAAGGTTGGGTTGTCCTCAATATCTGTCAACTATGCTATAGGGATGAAGAAACAGTGAATCATCTCTTTACACAGTGCAAATTCACTCGCCTTGTCTGGGGCACGCTTGTACTGGACAACAACATTAACACTGTCTGGAATGGGACCTCCATTTATGCATGCTTTGAACATTGGACATCCAACAAGCGCAATTATAAGCTTCTCCCACCAGTGGTTAATTGGTTTATTTGGCTGGCTAGGAACATTAAAATCTTTGACAATAAGCCACCTTCTATCAGCATGGTTGCCTATAAATCTCTTGGACTGTACCAAAGCTGGAAAAACATACACCTAGAGATTGTGAAAAAAAAGACATTAGTCAGACCTATTATTACTGAGGACACTCCTACGGGGTGGTTCAATGGTGCAACACAACATAGTGGAATTTTGAGTAGTATAGGTGGACTGATAAGAATCAATAAAAACTCTATCTATAGATGGACTTTCTGTTGCTGCTCGGGCACCAACACAAGGGCATAACTATTGGATGCCTGGGCTACTCTTCATTTGGCATCCAGACTAAATATCGAACGTCTTCAATTGATCGGGGACTCAAGAGTTATCATAGACTGGCTGAACCACAAAGGTAAGCTACAAACTATCACACTCTTGGCCTGGAAGGACATAATAAGATCACTACAATGCCACTTCAAGAAGCTCATTTTCACTCATACCTCACGTGAGTACAAGAAGGAAGCTGACCTACTATCAAAGACAACATTACAAGGGAAAGCATGATTGATCACATACAACCATTGACTCGATGATCATGAGAGCCCCACACTAGCCACCAAAATATTTTAGGACTTGATTCCTCAATATTTTATTTTGGCAGTTTGATAGTTTTCAATATATTAACATTTCTCTTCTAGAACACTTGTAGCAGCAAACCTTGGTTTATTTCTCAAAATTTTGTACTCCTCTCAAAGTTGTAGTAAATCTGAAATATCTCTCAAAAAACTCTTTCCTCCTTCTAATTGACGAGTAGACCAATTGTAGATGAAAGATATACTTACCAATAATATCTATTTGCTGATGTATCACAGATGTATCATGATGTGAGAACACATTATATTTTA
>JASDQU010108211.1:6187-16661 GCA_032191745.1 Picea mariana | reverse complement strand
CTACATGGTTCATTCAACCATTCTTCCTCATAGCTCCCTCTTCATCACATCATCATCAACCTGGGTTTTATTTTGGCTTACCCATAACCGTGCTCTGGGTTTTCTCGGATTACCCTCAAACCTAGTGCATGGTTAATCCCAGCTCTCGGAGAAGCCGCTGGCGGTGTTCTCGAATGGAACCGGGCTCGCCCTTCCATACTTCGTATTTAGATGACAACGCTGTTGCTGCTACCACAGGGAGAATGTAGTCATTTCGAAGAGGGTTTGATTTCTGATATTTCCTTACAGCGTTCAAACAATCGCTGTCTTCTTCGGTATCTAATCTGGAAGTGGACGCGATTCGATCCAATGACTCTAAGAATTGATCATCCTCATCGCTACAATTGCTCATTGTGCAGGCATCGCCTCGAATGCCCGCTCGGTAAGCAGCATAAATTCCTCCGCAAATCACATCCCTCGGGCTTCTTGATAGCACATTGCTTCTTTTTGCCAGTGGTTCATTTCACATGACAATGACTCTCTCCACACCAATGCTTCTCAATGATTAGAAATACACCACAATTCTATTGCACAAAATGACGGCTTCATACAACCAATATTGCTACTGCAACATTTGTAAAACTCTACACTCTTCGACTATCTTAACAATCTTACACGAGAAACAAACACAACATAGGTGGCTCCGGCGTCAATCAACAACGGCTGCAGACATACCGTAGCAAGAAATCATAAATACTCTACTCTCCTCATGTGCCTAGGCACTCCCGTGAGGGAGTTACGCCCAGCCCTAGAGCTCTGATACCATGATAAAATGGGAGAGTAGAGTGATAAACAAATATTTAATTGCTTACAATATCAATACAATGGACTCTATTATATAGAGTGTATAGGTTGTTATCAGATCTAACTTATTCTAAAGATAACTGGAGAGGTTGAGAGAATATCTCAACCACACACCAAACAAAGATCTCACAAATCCAACTCTCTAACAACCTCTTAATAATAGGATCACACAACTCACGTAGAGATTAACTGTACCTCTCAATACATTAGCAAGTATAATAGATAAGTAGAAATTATTTATTCCAACAATTCTCCACCGCCATTACCTCACATCTTAATTTCCCACTTCCATTCTCTATTTGCTATCATATATTGAAAATCACTTGCTATACCGATAATACACTCACTACATTCCACCATTGCGCATGGTACCTTTCACAGTGGCATCCAATGCTTGTACTCTTTTTTCTTATGGTATGTACTACTCAATTTATTTGATGACCATGTTCACTGATTCGGTTCCATCGAATATGGGGTTGATGAACATGTTCACTGATCCGGTTCCATCGAATTTGGGGTTGTGTAGTTTTCTCCCAATCTAGCATACTGATTTTTACATGTACACACATGTGCTAGTGGAACATGTTGTATCCTCCAATATTCCATGCACTCACTTCCTTTTTCTGAGTCTATGTGTTGTTTGAAAGTTTCCGAGCATGAACACACTTCGATCCTCGATGTACAAACTACACGTGCATGCAATTCATCAGTAGGATGTCATTGTTAATATGTATATTTTCCAGTTGCAAGTGAAAAAATTTCAATTAACAAAAGTAATGTAATGGAAATTCAATTTGCATGTCATGTTAGGTGTGTTACGTTATTTTTCTCCATATATATATAATATTAGAATGCAATTGTACTGTCCAAGTCAGTGACTAGTTTAAAATTGCAAAATATGTGTAAGTTATGTTGCAATAACAGTAGAAAGGAGAGTTTGACACATCTTAAAAGAAAAACCCTGGTACTTAGTTAAATAGTATCTTCAAATTACCGTACAAGAGCCTGAATGATGTACTGATTTTTATCCAGTTCAACTAATTTTATTAACTCATGACTATAAAATGCATTAAACTACTAAATTTAAGAGTAAACAATGAGATTAGTCTACATTTAACATCCATTTCAAGCCTGTGTGTGGGAGAATTAAAGTTGACGATAGAAACTCTGGATTATGAGAACCCTGTTCGATTCAGATCAAGGTGACTATGACATACAGTGCACCGGCCTAATCTCAAGTGACTGTGAGACAACCAACCCTCCCATTCTACATAATCACTTTGAAGCCAATTCAAATTAGATTTAATTCCATTGCCTTGTTGATAATGCCCAATCCCAAGAAACCCACCTCCATGCTTTTGTTATGGATGAAAGTTTTCTTTGAGCTTCTCTTTGTTGACCAAATAGTTTTCTATAAACAAAGATTTACAAAGTGCTCATAGTAAGGCCTCCTCTGTTCATGTTTATTTATTTCCTATTGTCTATATTAGACATTAAATATAGAGGTGAGGCGAAGATAGTACTCCACTCCACAAATAATAGTCTATCTGGTAGTATTGGCCTCGCTAGCGTTACAAAACAAATAAGAGCTTTAGGAAAATAGGGACTGTAGTGTAATTCCATGGTCCAATCATAGTAGCACAAGCTTCCACTAGAAATCTAGAAAAAATTAGGGCCTCCACGTCCATTGTATCCATTGAAGCAATGCCCATTACCCATTAACTCCAAATAAACTTCCCTTGGAAATTTCTAGGGAAACTAGAAATAGGGTAGCATGCACAAAACCCCACTCGAAGCCAAAGCATCCATACAATTTAAGCTTATCACAAAGACAGGGAAGCAAAACAAATCATAATAAAAAGGAAGCAAGAAAATCATAATAAACGCAAAGAAGAAGACACTGGCATGAAACCTCACTGGTACTGGGCCACCATTCAATAACATAATCAATCTAAGATGAAGTCATCGTATTTTAAACTATCACCTTCATGTCGAAGAATACACTTGCATGAAACCTCATTGGTACTGGGCCACCATTCAATAACATAATCAACCTAAGATGAAGTCATCGTATTTTAAATTGTCGCCTTCACGACATGAGTTGAATTCAAGTGTTTCTACAATTCCATTATAACATGATGTAGGGGTTTCTTTCCCTTMCTTGATTTATCTGGAAACCAATAAAAAGCATGAGAGAAACAATTCCTCCCTCTTCTGGGTTTGAATAATTCAAGGGTTCAAAGGGATATTGATTGGACAAAACGGGAATGACTCACACCTCCATAATTTGCGGGCYGGTGTTTTCTCTCTTGAACTGCTAACTTTTCTCTCAAATAAACTACTACATTTTTGTCTCAGGTAAGCCCTTATATATAAATTGTTTTTCAACGAGTGTTCTATGTGATTTGAGCGGATTAAGTGTTGTTCTTCTTCTTGAAGTTTATTGGGCATCGTTGTTGYAGCAATGCRAAAGTTTTCACCCTCTTGTATTTCATTATKTTCAACTATGGATATCAGTGTTAGTGTCGTGTGTGTGATTGATGTTTGAATAAGCATTTGTATTGGATCTATGTCCTCTTGCAAGGGAAGAAAACGATTATCCCAGTTGGAATCAAATGCATTTGGTCAATAAGAGGCCTCAAATAATGAGACAAATCGAGTAGATCCCAAAATCCAATGGATGACATTGGGTTGTGCTGGGACGATTTCGATGAATTTGTGGATTTGTTGGATAAAATTCAATATATAAAAACCAAGCACGTGGACTTGGTATTTGGGAAGCTATATCCATGCCAACTGAAGACTTGGATGTCAAAGTGATCAAAACTAAATCTACATGGATACCCTCCTTTGAGTGGGAATACTTATGTGTATGGCTGCTAAGGATGCAATGTCTACACTAACAGATGTATGCAGTCAGGCACCTCAGAAGGAGAATCTGAGAAGTTCTGAGGAAAAGGGAAATCAAAGCATTCGACCTGCTAAACATCTTAAAAAGACTTCTTTTTCAAGGGATGCATATGATAACTGCGCCACAAAAAGTTTTAATCTGAACAAGGAGGCCTTTTCATAACATTATGTGATCTGATCTCGTCATAACAATATGTGGTATGATCTGGAGGTTTTTAAATATTTTCTTGCATTTTTTCAATCGTAGATTGTACAGTTGCACCATTGTGACTTACATTGATAAGGATGTTGTATATGTACACCATCTCCATCACAAGCTTCAACAATTAACCAATTTCTGATATAACTAGAACAAAAAAAACAATGTTTGTTTGTCCCATCTTTTATAACTCCATTGCAGGATTAAGGTATTATGTTTAACTTTAAAAAAAAACAATGCTTGACCCATTTTTTTAAATTAGAAATACTTTAATGAGAGACTAGCTTTATAAATTAACAACTAAAATATTCCATTTTAAATATAAATACCATTACTTAAAAATAAATTAATAACTCACATAAAAAATTATCTTTAAGTCTGAGTAACGTGATATATAACAATGCCCTAAATCATTAACATGATTTAGAACAATACCCTAGACCATTAAACAAGAATTGAAAGACAACTCAACATTTGAAAAACAAAAAGTCGAAGAAAAATTTGCATAGCATACCGAATGACATAGATTATCAAAGGACCGATGAAGAAGAAAGAACCCCATTTCTCCTCTGCTTCTGCTTCTACCTCCTCTATTGCACTAGCCTCCTCGGGGAACAACAAACCTGAGGCACAACGAAGAAAAATGAAACAAAACCAGTTAGATATGAGAAGAAAACACTAGATATAGTGTGGCAGTAGAAAATAGAGAATGGGGTTCGTGGGTTCAAATGTCTCTGTTTAAGGGAAAAAAACCGTAGTCGAATTGAAGCCACAATTCAATGAAAATCAGTATAAAATCCTGGCCCCAAATCTTTAACTTTCATACACAGGCCAAAAAGAAAATGAAAATGAGTGAAACTGCTCCTATAAAATTGCCAAAACCTTCATAGCCAGGCTAGGAAAAAAAAATGCTTGAAACCACACCTATAAAATCGTCAAAACCTTCGATAAACCAGATATTTACAGTCGCAATGAGGTCACAATGCGAGAAACATTGGTTTGAACTGACTTGTAGAATAGTATTTTTTTGCATTTAAGAGGGTGGCATTATTTTTTACTGCTCTAAATGGACATTTAACTATAAGAAATTGAATCTGGAAATAGTGGATCTCATCCTAGATCCATTGTACCCTAGCTTGCTTTAAAATACTTGTTGGCAGAATGGAAGAACCTGTCATTTCCCTTAAAACCCGTGCTAGTGGAGCACATCCTAGATCCATTATAAGTTGGCTTGCTTTAAAATACTAGTTAGCAGAATCAATGAACCTGCCATTTTCCCTAAAACTTCTGGACTTCAAACTAAAGGAAATAAGGCCTCGATCCATCCTTTTTTGTATACCTAAAGGTTTCATGATGGATTGCAATAAACCAACACATATGATGTGAATTTTATGACCGATGGCATCAATTGATGGAGAGAATGTCTTGAGTCACCCGAGTTTAGAATAACGAGATAGAGATATTAGGTGGCATTCATGCATGCAAAAGATACAAACATTGACATATTGAATGGCCACATGACAGGAAGCATACCATATGGCATGCGTCCAATTCTAGCTTGGGATTATAAACATCATACGCTTCCCAATGATGCCTCATAAAATATATATTGACAAATGTCATGTCCCATTCATTGGGTATCAAGGGTCCCTGCAAAGCCAAACCCTACTTCATTTCTATATGTTAGGTTCCTGCCCAAATATTCCCCTTAGTTCCACTCCTTCTAGGTCTCGAGTTAATACTTGGAGGGTATTAATATTTTCATCATATTGAGGGGGAAAGCATATCATCCTGTCGTCCTACGAGGATTTGAAGTTAACATCTATAAATGGCCATGTCTCTTGTATAATGATACAGTCATTGTTTAGATGTTCAAATATTCCCGTTTGTAATGGTTGGATGTTGGTCTAGCTTGCTACAAGGATCCACCTGTACATTGTAATTATCCCATCCCAAAGCCTCTATGTGCAGAAGGAAGACACAAGGGGGGCAGAGGAATTTCTTACCTATGTAACAAATGATTACTTCCTTCCAAAGGAGTCAACAAGATATTGAAATATCCCTGGTATAGATTCTTCCTTAAAAATGGGTAGGTGGTTAATTGTTTATACAAGGTGGTGTGTTAGAACTTGGATAACTCATAGACTATGGATTTGTTTTCGCAAAGTTTTGTAATTTATAGAGTAATATCTTAAAAGTGATTGGTTTTTATATTTCCTTTCGTTAATTTCTTGTTATAATTTGAAGTGTAACATGGATGAATTCCAACTAGTAGGTGTATTGTCTATATTTGTCATACAAAATGTTGAAATTGTGACTTGTGTATTGTCGAGGTGGCAGCGAACTAATCTCTTATGACAAGTCTGCAGAGAATCAATGACAGGATCTTCGCTCAGAGGCAGCGAATGATTTGGCCAGGGTCTTCGCTCAGAGGCAGCCCGTCTACGCATGCAGCTTTGTAGTCAATTATTCAAAATATGCTACGTTTATTTATTGATGCATCATTCCTTTGATTTATCCAAACACGTTTGGAGAAGCTACCTTTTTATCGACCGGAACCACCAAACCCGGGTGCCTGACTCCCACCTGGCTCGGGAAAGAAATATGTCAGGGAAAGAGATGGGGATGGGCGCTATCAAAAATATAGTAGCTGCAAGTCGGTCTGCTGTGAAGTGACCGACACGAAAATGGTGCTTCCATTTAACGACGAAGGCAGTGATCAACTTTCAATCACGAATACTGGGTAGAACGATATACTTGTAAACCCATCAATCGGGCAGTCATATTACTTTACGACAAACGAAGAGAGGGAAGGGTAAACCCATCATGGTTGTCCTCTTTCTACTTTCTCTTTTGTCATGTGCCATTCATGAGACTGATCATCGAGCCAAGGCAACGTTAATGGCTACTCCAACTCAACAGCACCGACAAAAGAGAGGTATAGCAAGTAGAAAGAGGGTGCCAATATACTCCCTAGAAGATGGACTATCTATCCAATGGGAAGAGAAGTGTCTTAAATAAAATCATTAGGATTACTTCATTTTATTTAATTCTTGTATTTATTTACCTCATTATCCTTTTGATTTAGTTATTAATTGTTATTAATTCTAGTTTAGCCTTTTACAAAATTTAGATTTAGGGTTAATTAAATTTTATTTGAAAAGATTTAGATTTTTATAGGGATTTATAATTAATAGTTTATTCATTAATTAATTATATTTAAATTCGATAATATTAAATTAATTTATTGTTTTCTAGGTTACCTAGATTTGTTCACTCAAGTTTCTTTTTAAATCACGTGACTTGTCCTTCGAGATGCACTCTCATGCATCCAAGGGTGCCACTCGCCTTTTAACTGGTTTTGGTAGTTGTCCAACCCCTAGATTCAACACTCCATTCGAGCGACCTTGTGAGAGACTAAGGACTTCTAAGGAATAAGGACCCTGCCTTATTACACGCCCCTTAGAAATCTTCGTGAGCGACTGTCACAGTCTGCCCTCACGACATCGTGGATCTCTCGAACTAGGTAATCATTAACCTACAATTCGAGCCATGACGAGAGTGCTAGTAGGCTGTGAGAAGGACTCTGCCACACCTCTCCCTCAATGTTTGGTCTATGTACATGACCCCCTTACTCCTTATGTGAGTCATATTAACAAGCAATCGTCATCCTACATCCATCAATGAAACACTGTCAATGATCCAAATATAAAATCATGCTATAATCGAACATATGTCACATATAAATAAATGAAATAATCAAACCAATACACTCCACTCCCTGAATCAATCTGGAATCTAAGGAGGTCCATTGATGCCATCGACATCCACACTCTGTCAATATCCTGCACACTCAAGGAAAACTCACCAATAACATCTATCAATACGCATATATCAATAACATCAAATCATAACCATCAACATCATCATAAAAATCCATAAACGAAATATATAATCATGTACTATAACCGGATCACTCGCACACAACTGTCCTCAAAGAATAAGTCGATAACATGTGCTTGAAAGAGCGAGATGTTACAGTTTTGAGATATTTATCCTAACTTGTAGTGTGAGTGGTGTGATTGGATGCAAAAAATGAGTCAACAATGCACTACGCACTACTATTTTAAAATATAAAATCACCCAATATGAGAATGAAAACTACTTCTTTATTGTTACATGCATCCCATAAAAAAAAATATCAACAATCCAATTTTCCAATATATTTTTCTTGACAATGAAATGTCATCGTAATAAATGTAACGATGTGTTATAATATTGATAAACAATGTTTATTAAACTGTTAGCAATGGACAATGTTTATTAGACTATTGGCAATGAATAACTCTAAAAGGAAGCATTAAATAGAGCAGTTGTTAATGGATAACTTTAAAAGGCAACATTAAACAGAGTAGTTGGCAATGGATAACTCTAGAAGGCAACATTAAATAGAGAAATTGATATAGGTAGGCATGACAAAGAGATTGCCTTAAGAAATATAAACAAAATTTTCTATTTTCAAATTTATCGGGTAGAAACTACGCTGCAACACTTTTTTAATAAGATATTTTATGAAACTAAAAAAATCATCATGTATGTATATTTACATCACATAAAGTTTATAGATCCGTGAAATTTATGATATATGGGTTTATGAAACACAATGTATACAAAAGGAATTGTAGTGAAGTGTGACTATGGAATAACAAACAAAATATGCAAAACTTAAAATCGTATTATCTAAGTATGTAATTTCATAACAAAGTCATATTTTACATCATGAAACATTATAATTTTCATTTAAATTTATTAATTAATATATAAAAAAATTATAAACTAGTAAAATATTGTTTTAAAATATAAAATATTATTATTTTAAGTTATTAATGTTGAAAGATATTGTATTTGTAAAAAACATTTAAAAACCAATATAAAATAACTATAAGATAATAAATAAGATATATTAATAACAGAAGCATACAATGTAAGATAACCTAATTGTAATTACAAAAAAGAGGGTTATGATGTTTGTCACTAAAATTATACCTCAATGTGAGAAGGGGGCTGGGGTTGGTGTATGAGATTTTATGAAAGTTATACGCAAATGTAAATCAAATTTTAATTCTTAATAATTCATTCTATTATTAGGATATCACATTAATTTGCATAGGGTCTAATTACAATATCAATAAAATTGGTTAATCATGACTTTCTTATCTAGTGAATGTTTGGTATTGATCAGTGTTCAAGTTTCATCAATGATATGGTTGTATTTTGCTCATGCTTGTGGGTGTATGAACATACACAAGAATGGCTGGGGCCAGTGCAATTCCTTAGCATATTTAGAATAATAATTGTCCCCCACTTGTGTGTTGTTGGTTGCACTCTCTTCTAAAGGGAGTAAGGTGTGCTAACCACATTGTGATAAGTGGAAACTAAACACCCAAAAAATACCAATAAAACAATACACACAAACAAAATATGTACTTGTGGTATTACCCTATCTATGTCCAAAAGAGGAAAAATCTTGTACTAATTTAGACAAAGAATCATCATGAGAAAATATGAACTAACAAAGTTATTCTTAATATTTTTAACAATGTTTGTTGGATGCATAATTGGCAAACACATATCTTTCCATTATTTGGTATGATATCCATTATATTTTTTATTTTTTCTATGTAATACTTGCTTGTCAATTTGCTTTGTTAGTCCTTCATTTTAATTGGTGTTGTTTCCCCCTCAGGGGAAACTACTTCTAGAGCATTGAGGATAATAGCTCTCATTGTTGTATGGCTTAATTCCATAGTAAATAGCATTAAACACAATCTCTATAGATAGAGTGTAAACACCACTTCTCCACATGCGGTTGGGTTAGAATGCCATGTGATCGCACCTGAAGGATTGCGTGTGTAGCCTCAGGCTTGGAGTACATTCTCTCCCTTCTAGTGATCGTACCCACTGAATCATCTATGTTGTGTCGTTGATATTGTTGCCATCTTCTCACGGTATTATTTCTCTCTATTCCAATTGTCCTAACATCCTTGGGGATGTAGCTCCCTCGATTCCTATCCCCAACACCCCATATAAGGAATATTTATAATAAAAAATTCAAATAAATCAATATAAGTTTTATTTATAATAAAAGATATGGTAAACTATATTTCAGAATGCCAATTCTTTAAACATATACTTTTATTTGAAAGAATCCATCTAATTGTATATTGACATAACATTCAATAAAATATATATTCTTGCATATTTATATGGTTTAGTGGTTAGGATGAGGTACCCCTATACTTAGTCCATGTTCAAACTTTGGTTAGTATAAAACCCTTGTGTTTGTGTAAAGGAAGGTGTTTGACTTTAAAAAGTTGGTTTACATCAACTTTTTATATGTGTATTTAATTTTATATATATGTATGACAGAAGGTGTTTGACCTAAAAAAATTTGGTTTACATGAACTTTATACATGTATATAAAAGAAGGTGTTTAACCTGAAAATTTGACTTACCCCCTAA